>OMNM01000350.1:0-21078 GCA_900302745.1 Parablennius parvicornis
CAGGACGAGTCACATTCACATGCATGGGGTTTCAATAATTATGCAGCTCGTTGCGTGTTAGGACAGTCTGCTTTTGCATGCTTCACTCGTGTAATCTAAATTAAGATTCGCACGTACAGCCAGTGAGGGCTGTGCACCGTAATTTCAAAGATGAAATATGTCAGATTCTTTTGTTTGCTGCCTTTGATGCACCTGCTTTAATTAATTCCCAGAGATGTCTCCAGGGCTGTGTCTGGGATACTTATCCATTAAACCTTTAAAAGACACTCACCAGAACACTTGGAAATGCAATATTTTCAGTCACGTGTGGACATTTCTAGATGTAAAATGTGAGGCATTGAGTAGACACTCATTGTTTTTTCAGTTGACTTCTGTTAAAAGATTAGTAATATGAATAATAGTACTTTGTCTGTCCCCTCGGGCACATTTCTTTATCATATGTTTGGAAATTTGTACTAGTTTATGTGTCTAACCATGTGTAAACCTTTTTTTTTGTTTTTTACAGTTCTAAATGATAAAATGTCTCGAATCCCTAATTTATAAAAGATACATGAACTTTACTTATTTAGCACTTATCAACTGTGTGCGCAGTCCCAAAGCACTTAATATGGTTCATCACATTAACCCATTCATGCACCAATAGAGGCTGTTTTCGATCCATTGGGAGCAATTTGGGCTGCAGTGTCTTGCTCAGGGACACTTCGTCGATCGAACCTACAACCTTCTGATTGGGAGACAACCGCTCTACCAGCGCCGCCCTAAAAAGTGGAATGATACTAAAGCTTTACACCACCTAATGACTGACCTGTTTTTTTGTTTGTTGTTGTTGTTGTTTTTGTTTGTTTGTTAATGTAATTGGCTTATTAAGAGGCTTATTGAGGTACAGCAGAGGCAGCATCCTGATGTAGATCAGTTAAATCCAATTTTTAAAAAAAAGCTTTATGAGGTGCATTTTTTTTTAAATACATTTATTTATTTATTTGTTATTATGTTTTGTAAGAAGTGCTCTGCTGCCACATAACCCTGGAATAACCTTTATTGAAGTATTTGGTTGTTTCTTGGATGACAAATTGAATTAAAACCAGCAGGTCACCCAAGGGGAGACCCACTGAGGATTTGTCAGGAAGAACGATAACTGTAATGGAAAAACATTTCTGTATTCTCAGGTTGGACAGAGAGATTTCCAGATGTTGAGTGTGCTTCATAAAAGCATGCACAGATAAACTTGTTTTTATACTTTTAATTTTTAATTCATTTCTTTTTTAAAGAACCACAGTGTAGTCTGTCGTCTACTCCTATAACCTGGTAAAGTGCAGTCGGTATATCAGTCTGTTCACGTACTTGTCAAAAGCACGAAATATTTACTACTTAAGTATATGAAGAAGTTAAATTAATGCTTTGTTTTTATACAATGTAACAAAGCCATTATATTTCTTGTGTTTTAATATATATCTTTCAAATTCAAGACCGCAAGGCACTAGTGTAACTCGTACGGCATATTGTCATAAATACTTTGAAGTATATACTGAAAGATGAGGGCTATGGTGATGTCAATATTTGTTTTATTCATATTTCTGCCTTTTTTTTCTCTCTGTCATTGCAGCAAATCTGTACAATCAAAAGTGGACAGCATATTGGTGAGTATCCTCTTTTTCTGTTCTGCCTAAAACATTCAAAGTTTTCCTTTAAGTTACAAACATTTTTCCACTTCCTGTTTATCAAAAAATTCCAAAAATAAATAAACACGTGAGCTATGTATGCTACTGCAGCTCCAGTCAGTAGATAGTTCTGGATATTTTTGCAGACGTTTAGGAGGGAAATATCATAACGTATTTGAAAATAACTTGTTTATCTGTCGTGTGAGCCAGAAAATATGAGGCATTTCTGTGACCTGTGATTCCCACTTCTGTCAGGTTTCATAAAAAAAAAAAATAAAAAAAAATAAAAAAAAAAGTAGGTCAAGTAGGTCTGTTGTGATATTGCTGACAAACAAATAAGTGACAGCAAACAAAATGCCACTTCCTCAGGATTTATGCTTCATGCTAGCAACCTCAGGAAGTGGGTTACAGCTCCCTCAATGTACAAATGACTCGACTAAACTCCGGCAGTTGCTTGACCTCACACATATCACGTTCAGTTAATTCGCCAATTCTTTGCTGTATGGGAGGTTGTTGTTTTTTTGATGTGCCATAAAAATGTAAATAGACGTGTGCATATTTAATAACTATCTAAATTTGAGGTATTTATCCTCATCTGATGTTAAACGAATGTACTCTTTTAAATTCATATGTAATTGCTGAATAATAAAACAGTTGTATCATCGAATCGCTGCTTTTTTTTTTTTTTGTCATTTCTGGGCTTGTTATCTATTTATGCGCATTTTGTCTTTGGATTTATCTGAAGTGTCTCACCGCTGTATTCAGCAGCGCAGCAATGTCAGTTACATCAAACGCCACGATAAAGCTTTGTCTATTTTTTGTCATCAATAAAACACACACGGCTGGAGGCTGCATTTTAATTTCAACGAGTCTGTCTGGTGTTTGGCAGCTTTAAAGTCTTTTTTTTTTCTGTCCTGATAACATGTCCACTGTTTGGCGCTTCTAACGCTGCCACGCCGACATTGTCACACACGGCACATCAAAGGGGGAAGAAAAATCTGGTTTCTATGCAAATGTATATTCAGTGGGATTGATAATAACTTCCTCCCATTATTGTACAATATTTTGTACATATTAGCTGCACATTAACAGACAAAACATTTAAAATGTATTACTTGTAGAGTGTATTCAGTTACGCATGATAAAGGTTTTGAATGTTTGAAGTGTATAAATTTGCTGTTGAATATGTGTCTTATCCTATTTTATGAATAACTTTTAATGGAATTGGTCAAACAGTCTTTTGTCCTCTTTAGCCCCGCCCCAATCTCCTACATACGTTGTGATTTTAGATAACTGCGGTGAGTCGACGGTGGCGATATCTTTGGTCTTGGCTCTAAATCGGTGGTCCTAAGTCACACAGTCAGACAGGTTCCATTCCGGTCGTTTTCATTATCTTGCAACAACAACAACAAAAAAAACCTGTGATAAAATTCTAACGATGTCAGAAATTAGAGATGATGGTGGCTGCTGCTGCGACCTGCATCAACTAACAAACCAATAGAAATGCAGCACGAAATGACGTACCGATCATCACCACACTGGTGCTAAACTCAATTAGATGCTTCGTGGCTACAAAGACAAAACGCGTCCAAAATCATACAAATGACGCTTATGATGTTTTATTCACGTCAACTCATTCAATCGCAGGCTGCAATTCAGGCCGAGTTTTCATCTTGCACTCTGCACACAGCAAACTTCATGTTGTGCCCAAAGTTTGTTAGATTCTTGTCGTACAGTGTGGCAACCTGTGAATTTATCAGATTGTTCAAATCGCACAGTTTGTAGCCGGCTTTAGAAAAGCTGCAAACCCCTCCTCCTCTCTGACCTCTAATTTTTCTCGCCATTACAGTGAAGCCAAACACTTGTGAACGCGTCCACTCTGCTCTAGATTCTAGAAAAAGTCTTCAACTGGGTTTCTTTGTCGTGTGACATAGTGATGCGAAATAATGTGCTTAAGGTATAAATACTGAATGAGAAAGTAGCTTAATCTCACTGTTTTCATAGGGGACAATCTTTCATTACCACAAAGAAAATGCTAAATGTAATGGACTCTGAGTGTAGGTAAGAAACAAAATGCATATTTGATTGGATACGAGTAACAATGGTTGAAATCCCATTGAAGTCAAGGATTCTAGTGACAGTATGTAGGTGACACGAAATGGTGACATGAAATACAAAGACATTTTAAGATCAAAACACAACAGTTTATAAGAAATAAAAATGAGATTAAGTAAGATATTTATTCCCAAAGACACACACAAAAAAAGTTGTATGCACAGTAACAATAATGACAATAATAGTCCATGACTTGGAAAATAGTGCAAAGAAAGTTGAGAATCAGAAGAGGAAGAAATCACTCTGCTCTTCGTAGCTGCCGTGTGTAGTAAATAGTGTTTTCATTCACTGCCTATTGGCTGACAGCTCTCACCGCATTCATTTAAGTATCGGTTCCCCTGGCAACAAAGAGGCACATAGAAAAAGAAGCCGTACAATGAATCCAGTGGAATCGATCCACTGAACAGTGGAGAAGGCGTGATCAGTTGTGAGACAGTGCTGCCCTCACTCCCGTGTTCTGCTTTCAATCTGCTGCCAAACGCCAAAACACACACTCAAATATTTTTATAGTCCGAGTGTAAAACTGTGTGGTCTCAACTGTTCTGATGATATTCTGTTTGGTGGGAAAACATACAAAATAGTTCTTATGGATAGTTTGGTCACATATTTCTACATTCAAATTATTTAAAAACTTTAAATAGGTTTTTTCATGCATTTTTATTGTTTTTTGGGGGGCTTAAAAAGCAGTGGGAAATAATCTTATCCTATATTGTGAAATATTGTAGTTTGATTTTCATGACTAAAAGTCAAAAATCATAATGAATAAAGTTATGGGAACGTGCATGTTTTTGCACTCGTATGCTGCCACCTGACTGCCTTGTTATGTTTAAATAATTTTGACTATTTTCTGTCTTTGCTTTGCTTGTTTCTATTCCAGCAAGATGTTGAGAAGTTTACAGACATCGAAAAACTCTACCTCTACCTTAAGTTGCCTTCTGGTCCCAGCAGTGGCAATGATAAAAGGTACGACACAGACACGCTTCTTCACTCAAGGTTTCAACTTTGCTCTTTGGCCTTCTTCTTCTTCGTCGTCTTCTTTTTTTTTTTTTTTGTGTCACACACAAACACTCACATGCTTTGCTTTGGCTCTCGTTAACTTGTCGGCTGTTTCATTTGCTTGTCAAAAATTCAAGTCACTTTCCACTGGCGACGACACAGACTCAGGTCAGGCCGATAGCCCCTCCAAGTTAAATTGAATATAATCAAATTCAGTTTTGCTTTGTGGATTTTTATCATGAGGGATGTTGGTCACTTGACGGGGTTTCCCTGAAACAAACCTCTCAAGTCATTTGTGTGATCGATTATCTTTATGAAGCAAACCACTGAAATATGTAGACTTTTGCTATACCTAGCTGTCTGTGTTTCATTTGTTTCCCCATATCTATTCATCACCCCAATCCCCAAATTCTGCCCATTTGGACTGAGAATGAGAGGGGGTCCTCCACTCCTGGATTATGGTATTAAAGTTTCTGTATTAACAAGAAAATGATGCGCAACAGCTGAGGCCATTGATTCACCAGATTTATTCTTGTTGTTATGCGCCTGTTCCAGTGATCAGAGTTCCATGTCGTCAAGCCGTACTCAACAGATGTATGCATTCAACTGGATACGCAATCACCTAGAAGAGCACCCGGAGACGTCCCTCCCAAAGCAAGAGGTGTATGATGAATACAAGTGAGTGTGTGGCGCCAGAGTCGTGGGAGTCGGTGGAAGATGTGCAATACGTTACTAAAGGTTGTGTTATAACGTGGACCTTCTTCTCTCACAGGAGCTATTGTGACAATCTCGGCTACAATCCACTGAGTGCTGCAGACTTTGGAAAGATCATGAAGAATGTCTTTCCCAACATGAAGGCACGCCGACTGGGCATGAGAGGCAAATCCAAATATCCTTACGCTCAAACCGTCACCAGTGTTTTGTTCCAGGCGCGGGGCCTTACTGGGGTGGTTTGGATTGAGCTGTTTTATTGAGTGTCAAGCAGATCCCACATCAGGGTAGTCATTAAATAAACTGGTTGAGTGTGTTTTGAATGTATTGAAATATCAGACAATCAAATATTTTGAAATACATAAAATCCCCCCTAAAAACTGCAGCGAGGTCATTCCATTAATATCATGTCAGGTACTGTACCCTGAATAAATGTCTGTTTGATCGATCTTAGAAATAAAACCAGACTTCAATTTCCAACAGTTATTTGTCAAACATGAAACCACACACAGCAAGTAAAACATTTATTAGTAATATTTGTCTTTAAAACATCTTCAGCAACACTTATTTCACTTGCCTTATTTCACAAGTTGCGACTGTAATGACATTTTCTCACTTACGATACGCTACGATACATTCACACACTTGGATCTTGTGATCTTGTTATGGCCTCGTATTGATGGGTTTTGTTCCACTCAACACAACAAAGTGGATTTTCAGGATGGAAGAAGAGAAATAAGACCTCAATCACACAGCCGTGAGAAGTGGGGCTTACTGAACTGCTGTATAGTTTTAATGTGGCTCAGTAAAAGAGGGAATTGTCCTAGAAATTCAAAAGATTTTTTTTGTGTGTGTTTTTGTAGATTTTACAAAAAAAAATGTTCCAGGAAAAAGAAATTTTCATCAAAAACACTACACGTGTAATACAATTTGTGTTTCTGATTAGATTATGTTCATCCTGATTCTCTTTCTTTAGGTTTTTGCTCCTATTCTGAACTCGTAGGCTCACATTTGTCAAGCCAGGTGACATCAATGTCTTGTAATATTATATTAGAAACCACAAAGCCCGACCACAGTGCTACTTAGTTTAATGAAGTCTGTTTAGCTAAGGAGACAGAGCAGACCAAAAGGCAGCTACTCTAACCAGAGTGAGCGTATCAGTCTGTGCTTGAGGGCAAAACAAAAGGAAAAACTAAATATAGTTACTGACAAATGTCTGTTACAGTAGAATCGTAGCAATATTGACTTGGAAACACCTCCCATACACCCCCGTCGTCCCAAGAGGCTGAGGCGGAGGTGAAGGCAGATACATTTCCAGGACAAAACTTTTCCCATTCAAGTCATTTATCTGCACTAAAAGCTCCATGCTGATCACATTCGTTTATTGTCCTTAAAATTTTAAATCTGCATTATTTTATGGCTTTTCAATGCCAAAAGCAGAGAGAACCTCAGCTCAGGAGGTTGCTTTGGAGTGGGTATGTTTGTGGCAGAGTTTCTGAGCAGATAACGGGCCTCCTGAAGCAAAGACAAGCACAGAATAGATTAGAAACACAACATGACTTAACCTGAGCCAACATAATGTCAGCTTCAGCGATGTCGCAACCATAATTATTATGTTTTGGAAACCTTAACTCCTCTGCACATACTGTTATAGCGGATTGAGGAAGAAAGCTTTCGTTCACATGCCATCGTTACCCAACCTGGATCTGCAGAAATCCGGCGATGGGGTGAGTTGGAGTTACACAGTGAAGACTCAAGTTACAAAGACTGTTAAACTTTACAGGCACTCATCACCTGCTTGCTGCTATGCTCTGATAGTGCGAGCTGATGGAGGCGACCGGCCAGTCTCCGAGCGCCGAGGATGAAATGAGGTCTGCCGCGTGTGGTCTGGTGTGCGAGTGGGCTCAAAAGGTTCTGAGTCGTCAGTTTGACAATGTGGAGGACCTGGCTCGCTTCCTGCTCAATAGCCACTACATCGGTACTAAGTCCATGGCTGCTCTCACTGTTATGACCGGAACGCCCACAGGTAAAGCTCCACTCTGATCTATGACGTGCTTAGTTTACTGTTGTTCTCTGTGTGTCTCCTTGAAGCTCACCTAGTTTAAAAGTTCCTTTTTCTATCTATATGTTTACTTGCAATTCATAGATCTAATTTGCTGTTAACTCACGCTATTATAGATATTAGTAGTTTGTGCTCCATTTGGATGATCAGCGTCCCTGGTTTAGCATGCATGTGAATTATGAATGAATTGCAAAGTTTAGTCGCATAGTTACATGAAATACAACTTCACTGCAACTGTTACTTTGTAAATGATTGATGTATCAGAACAGAATTGTTACAAAATGATGCCGGTAAAGCATTATGAAATTTAATTTAAAAGCATCATATACAGTGGAGCCAGGACAGGATCCGTTTAAAATAGTTATCTATGATTACCATTTGTGATGCTTTACAAATTAGTTTTGTGATCCATTATTTACATTTTCACATATTTACCTCATAATATGTATCACCTTATTCTATGGTCTTTCAACACATATTGCACGTTCTCCAACGCAACAACATGTAAGAGAGTTTTCTGTACATCTGAGGCCTTCTTTATAAATTGAACTGATATTGCAGGGACGTAGAGATGAGAGCCTGTGTGTTGAATTTAAAATTAATACTGCAAATAAACTCACAGTCTGCTGTTCACCATCACTCTTGCCTCAGAGTTACAGGTAATCAAAATTAACTGAAGAAAAAAAAAATAGGTTGCAGCTTTCATATAGCAATAATGGTCCATATTGTCAAAATAGCAATTGCATTGCAGACCATGTTCATGGAAAAAGGAGCTTATTTGATATTACAATAAATCTATAATAATTATCGTTTTTTTTGTCTCTAAACCCTGAAATTAATTGTGAGATTTAATATGCTCCGAAAAGCAAAAAGACAATACTTCCCACACACGAGGCACAGGGACCTGAAAGGTAAAATTTATAAAAGACAGAAGAAGTTGTTGTTAGATATGCAATGAGAAATTTGATTGTGTAAATATGGTTGTGTTTAAACACTTGATCTGATGAGACTGAACAGATTTATTTGTACACTCTGTTTTTGCAGTGCCGTGTATTGATTGCCAAGTTATTTACACTTGCACTGTCAAAGCACTCCACACTGTTAGTCTCAATCACCTGTTCATCCACACACTCACATGAATAGTAACTGCTGCCATGCAAGGTGCTTGACCACCTTTGGGATCTGTAGTCTTGCCTCAGGACACTTGAACAATCCAACCTTGGTATTAGAAGACGATCCACTGTACAAACTGAGCCACAGGTGCTCACAAACTTTAGTCATCATTGTTTTTAATTATTTTCCCAACTCTCTCAGGAATGAAAACGCCAACTCCATCCTCAGCATTTGTGCCCACAGCTGAGGCAAACTCATTCCAGCCCCAGGTGAAAACCCTGCCCTCGCCCTCTGTTGATGCAAAGCAGCAACTGCAACGCAAGATCCAGAAGAAGCAGCAGGAACAAAAGCTCCACTCGCCCCTGCCCAATGAGACCCAGGTCAAGCGAACAGAGGCCAGCACCCCTGGGCCCACCATTCCCTGTGGCAGCCCTGCTCTGCTCTCCCCTCAGCCCACCATAGGCATTGTAGTAGCAGCTGTTCCCAGCCCAGTCACGGTGGGAAGCAGGATTTATTACCACTTGTCACATTCTTGTACATTGTAATAGCTGTTCTGATATCTATGTTTATGTTTTCTTCATAGGTACAGAGAAGCAGACCGCTGATGACCTCGCCGAGTCCAGTGGGGACAACAGAGGGGAAAGTCTTGCCTGTGAACTTCCAAGTGGTCACTCAGTCTCTTAAACAGTCCCCCAAAACTCCCCAGAACATCTCAGCTAGTCCTGTAGGTGACCGGCTGGCACGGCACGGTACACGGTACGCCCAAATCCTGCCCAAGCCCTCTGCCACTAGTGCCATCACGCTGCGTTCACCTCCGACCCTGCTCATCACCAACAGCCCTATAAAAACTGTGATGCCCACGCCTCATGTCAGCTCGGTCAACGTGGTGAAGATGACAGCCATCGCTCTGGCTCCGAGCAGCACCAGTAACAGCAGCAGCACAACTGTGCGACCGGCTTCGGCTGGCGTGACAACCATAGCTGCCTCGGATGATTCCCTGCAGTCACACAGTGTGAGTTTAGTTGCCGCTCCGTCTCCTGCAGTCCGACCCTGTGCCCCAGTGTCAACCCCAACCTCATCCGCTGACACCAAAGTGGTGTCTGAAGCTGGAAATGACTCATTGGGCACAGAGAAAGCTGCTGGAGCCAAAGAGGAGAGAGTGGCTAAGTTCAGGGCTGCCAGTGAGCCAAGCTTCCTGGTAAAATGCTCACCGTTACCTGACAAAGGGTTAAGGTTAAAAAATGACCCCATATCCCCTCACCTGTCTGTAGCTGGGATCCAGGACAGCAATAACAGTAACTGCCATGACAGTACATTGTACTTGACTGTTGATAATCAAAACTCCAACGGCAGCATGTCATCGAATGGCTCCTCTGCTCTTACCCCAACGTCAAAAGATCCCTGCATAGATGCCAAGAGCCCCAGGAAACGCACTGGTGGGGAGTCTCATGTGATTCCCGTAAAAAGGGTATTTATCTCCCAGCAGCCACTGGCTGTAATTGACAATCCCAAACCTGGAGTCAGTGCTGCAGTGAAAAGGATCCCCCGACCAGGAACGCCTGCCAGACCAGAGAGCGCCCCTTGCAAAGTGACTGTGAAACACACTTCTATTGGGACCCCGCAGATCCTCGCACTCTCTGACGCACCCATCACACACACCGAGGGCACCCAGACTGTTGTCAAACCCCAAGACATGGTGGTGAAACACGAAGACCATTCTCTCAGCCCTGACACCAGCACAGGAGCAGCCGGAAACACGGCGACCGATCAGGTGTTGTTGCAGCAGATCACTGGAGACCCCCGTGCCATACCAGCCAACTCAGGACCACACGAAGCCTCTGTGATGAGTGACCTAAAGAGCACAATATGGGAGGAGGGACAACTTGACGAGCTACGGAAGCAGGCGTTTGTCCAGCAAATACCAGCAGAACACAAACAAGCCCCTACTGACCAACTTACCATAACCATAGGTCAAAGCTCCGAGGCCTCGGGCCAGCTCACCCTCACACAGGAGATGGTCGACTTTGCAGGTTCTCAGCCAAACATGGACTATTTTCCCTTCAACGACGACGACATGACCCAGGACAGCATCGTAGAGGAGCTTGTGCAAATGGAGGAGCAAATGAAGCTGAAGGGTCTGTTTGGTAATTGTGTGGACGTGTCTCTTCAAGGTCAGTCAGCAAGCGGTCAAGGCTCCATGCTGAATGCTCACCAGGCCAGTACGACCTTCTACCACTCGGCTCACAGCAGCACCACTCCTGTCCAAACTCCCACTCCAACACCGACACCAACTCCGACACCCACCCCCACCTCTGAAATGACTCTCACCCATAACCTGACAAGGGAGAGTCCCTGCTCCCGCATGGCTCCCATCACCCCTGTGGATGGAGCCATGGGTCGCCACACCCCCATCAGCACACCACTCTCCAACTGCAGCAGCAGTGTCCCTCCAAGTCCAGTGGAGTGCAGGAACCCTTTTGCTTTCACTCCCATTAACTCGAGCATCACAGGCTATCATGATGCTAGTATTGTGTCCAGCAGCCCTGTGAAGCCCATGCAAAGGCCCATGGCGACACACCCTGACAAGGCCAAACTGGAGTGGATCAACAACCGCTACAACAGCAACTCTACAGGCCCTTTATCCAACCACAGCATTGGCATTCTGCCGAGCTACCAAGACTTGGTAGATGATCAATTTCGAAAACCACATGCGTTTGCCATCCCTGGCCAGTCATTTCAGCCTCAGTCAAGGCCCGATTCGGCTCACTTTGGCCGTGTCACCCCCATTTCCCCAGTACAGCACCAGTCGTCACAACAGCAGCAGCAGCAACAACAACAACAGCAGCAGCAGCAACAACTGGCAACAGGTGTAACGACTCCTACTAAACAGGAGAGCTTTGCAGTGCCTGCACCTTTAGACAACAAGGCCTCAACCTCAAACGCATCCAGTACTTTCCGCTGTCGCAGCGTTAGCCCCGCCGTGCGCCAAAGGAACTTTAGCGGCAACACCGGCCCCACCACCACCACCACTAGCACCACCACCACAACTCGAGCTGTGGTTTCACCCTTTAACTCCCCCATCACCTCCGAGGTGCTGAACATCCTCTCCAACAGCCAGTCGGTCACCTCTGTCCACAGCATGGTGCAGCGCAGTCAGTCGGTGCCCCTGAACATCATGATGCAGAGTGAGATGCTGCCGGTGCAGGGTCCGAGCAACACAGCCAAAATCACAAACGTGCTCCTCAGCAAGATGGAAGCTGACGGTGACGATTCGGTCCGTGGTCTCGGCATAAACAACCTTCCCTCTAACTACACGGCCCGTATGAACCTCACCCAGATTCTGGAGACCACTCCGGGCTTTGCTGGGGGGACTGCTCACCAGACTCAGCTGCCTGTGAGCTCTAGTCCTGCTGCCTTTGAGCTCCAGCAGCATGGCTACCTCACCGCCGGCAGTGAAGAACAAGGGAGTTTCTCTGCTGGGGACAGCCAAGCACAAGCAGGCCCTGGCGAGCAAGACCAGCAGCAGCAGCAGCTGCAGGAGACTCCTGTGCAGACACAACCACAGCTCCTCCTCCAGAGCACACAGCAGCAGGAGGTGGAGGACGAGCAGCAACAGCTGGATTTCAACAACACTGTCAAGGACTTGTTGGGGGATGACGCCCTCAACCCCAGCTCCCAGTTGGTGGGCCAGGTAGCGTCAGAGCTGAATGCCGTGGCGTCCGACTTCTCAAATGA
Organism: Parablennius parvicornis; assembly: GCA_900302745.1. Lineage (NCBI taxonomy): Eukaryota > Metazoa > Chordata > Actinopteri > Blenniiformes > Blenniidae > Parablennius > Parablennius parvicornis. The sequence continues at coordinate 12,391 of OMNM01000350.1, forward strand.
CATCAGATTAACCTCAGATCTATCCAGTAGCATCACTGACCTTAACACATTGGACACCAACCTGCTGTTTGATCCAAATCAGCAGCAGGAACAATATGAAGACTCGACACTGGAAGAGCTGAAAAACGACCCGCTTTTTCAGCAGATATGCAGTGATACTGTGAACTCTGGTTTTGACTGGCTAGAAAGCAAAGACCAGCCGACTACAGTGGAGATGCTGGGCTGATATTAACTTTGATTCTGTATGACTTCTGTTCTCTGTCGTTTGGTTTGGTGCATATGTAGTATATCCGTTTTTAAACTAGAGTTGGTTGAGATTTGTCTGGACTTTGCCACTTGTTTTGTTAAAAGTGCCAGGCTTACCAGAAGAAAAAGAAAATCTCTCCTACTGATGTTTAATGACTTCCCTCCCGTTTCATTTGTCACCCGCAGTTTCAGTATCGAACCACTTTTTGTCCCTCAACTGAAATTAGAAAGTTTAGCATTTCAAGTGGAAAGTGGGAGCAGGTTTGTGTGCTATGAGACAAAAGAGGAGCGTGACTTACAATAATGCAATACTTGTGTTTAGGGTTTAGGAACAACTAAAGAAAGTGATGTGGGTAGGAAATTTGGCACAAAAGACTTCACCAAAAAACATACACTGTTGTATAAGTTAAAGTTCAACCAAATGGAGAGGGTATTGGTATTGTAGTATATGCACATATTAGTTGTAGGACATTTGCCTGCCATATCTGAATATTAAAAAGGGTAGCATCTTGAGCTGCCAGGTGCTGAACTTATGACATAATCTTTATACTTTATCACATACCAAATCAGCAGAAAACTGATTCACATCTGAGCATTGTCCAAGAATGAAACTTTCTTAAAGCCTATAGTTCTTGTACTGTTTAATATCTTATAAAGGGAGTAGTTAAATTGGTAGGGAGAAGATGGAGTGGGGTGTCCAGGCCACTTTGTGGACTATACAAGGAAAGGAATCAACAACTGGCTGCCTTATTCCCAAAGTTCAAGGCCTTGCACCATTGTCAGAGAGACTGTACATAGTTTAATGTTAAGATATCTTTGAAACCATCCAGAGCTTCATATCAAGGCAGCTGTTAAACTGACATTTTCAGTAATATTTCTTATTCTGTTTTAGTTTTGCAGTGTTATGATGTAGATGCGTATTGTATAGGCTAATGACTACACTGTGTGTGCCCTCATTGTTGATGGATTTAAAGGAATTTCATAAGCTGTTATTTCATGTAAACCATAGCAGACACCCTCTCAGTCTTGAGGTTCTTATTTCTTTTTTCTTTTCCTTTTATTTTGGGGGGCATGCTATACTCCCAGCTTGTATAAGAGTATCACTGGTATGGGGAAGGCTTAGTTACAACGGAGACGAGAAGCTGACATGTATGTTGTGATGTCATCTTGAGATCAAGCAGCAATTAAGTTATGTTTGTTGAGATCCAGCCTTATTTCCATACCAAAGACGATCTGTTTGAAAAATCATAAGAGATTATTACAAGTAGAAACACTCCTAGTAAACATTAACAATGGGAAGCAGACAGCCCAAGAGATATTAAAAAAAGAAAAAAAGTTCTATTACATTTGGGGAAAATGGATTAAGTTGCATAAATCTTATGTATAGTATGTAAATTTGTGAAATGGTCACTGTCCTATGTTTTATAGGTAACCTTGGACCTGAAAGCATGTTGAAACCATCACTGCTAGCCAGGTAGGCTATGTGATACAGTAGGATGCTTGCTTAAGTTTTTGGCTATTGTCAATGTTGTACAAGTCATGTTTAAGCTCCATCTGTAAATAGGATAGATACATAGAGATTTGATGTATCAAGACACTATATTATGGCCATTATTCTAGCTAAGTATGTGCCATCGAAAAGAGAAAAAAGCTTAACAGATTCATAGTCGGCAAGATACTGTATGTTGTGTGTTACATTTCTGGCTCAATGTGTCGTAAAAGTAATGCTGTCTGGTCTCGCTTGCTGAGTTTATTTTATTTTATTTTATTTTATTTTTTTCTATTCAAAGATAATAGGTCTCTGCAGTTGCAGAAGTGATGTGTGCTTTGAGCAGGATCAATAGCATGGTATATTGATAAAAAAAAAAAAGTTGTGATACTGTTAGCTGGTTTGCGAACATCTCTGTGACAGACATTGTGCTCAAAGTCTTTCAGCAGACACTGGAGAAAAAAAATTACTCACGTCTCAACAAACTTTGGAGGTTCACGTTATTGCACTAAATTTTTATGACACATGGCTTTGCCACATCTTTATGGACAAATGTAATGATGGATGCCCGCAAAAAAAGACAAAAAAAGACAAAAAATATTTTTTATGGCAAGATGAGTAAAGAAATGAAACAAATTGTCAGAAAATGACTAATTGTCTTGTAGCAAAATGTGCATTAATCTCAGTGAGATACACATTTCTTACTCATTCTCATACATGAGAATATAAAGCATTGAAGCATTGAGGGGGAAAAGTTAAAAAAAAAAATCTTTTGAAACCTACGTGCTCAATATGTTGATAAAATGATTGTACGCACGCATGTGTGATGACTTCTGTTGTACTTTGTATTTTTGGTAACCACTGTCTTCTGTGATTTGGGCAGGTTCTGTTAACCAGACTGGCAGTGCTAGTTTCATGAATTACATTACTTTCATTATGTGCTGTTTACTAAGTTAATGTTGTTTTGTATGTTTTGTTGATTACTTTTATTTTCCAAACGATTTTACATATTCTTATTTTGCAAAATGCATTTGTGAAGAAATTTGTAACATTTTCTCTTCATTTTTACTTTAACAATATGGCACTGATATTTGAATTTGAATGAAGGAAATGCACCTCTTTATGAGTACAGAAGCTCCATCAAGCAGTGACTCTGATTCTTTACCTTTGACTGACCCAGACCTAACTCTGTTCGACTATCTTGTCCATTTCTACCGGTAGAAAAGAAAAAAAACCCTCCTCTGTGGTGTTGTCTGGTGTTCTGCTTAATGTACAGTAGCTTGTTAATATTGCAAACCCGTTGTTTCTTTTTTCAATGGAAAGTACTCACTGGTGAGATTTTTAAAGTGGTTTTAAAAGCCAATAAACTTTTTTAAAGAATGTCTTTGTGTCTCTCAAGTGATGATGATTTTGTATTTTATTGCAGTAAATAAAAAGTGCTTCACGGCGAGAAAACCTAACTTGGCAGGACTTTGTACTTATTGTATCTTAAGTATTTCTTTGATAATGAAAGAAAAACGGATTTGTCTATTAGCTGTTTTTCGTGAGCTTTGTTTTAAATGCAATAACACAGCTTGAACTACAGTGGCTTGCAAAATGTTTTCATCCCGATAAAATACATTTAAATTTATGGTCACAATATGACAAAATGTGTAGGTGTGAATACTTTTGCAAGGTACTTTACCTGGCAATGAGAATGTTTTTTGAAAACGTCCAGCATGTGTTAAGTACAGACATTGCAAGACCAAAACAAAGTTTGGACCTTAGCTTATGATAGTTCATTGATTTTTGCTTTTGAGACGTATAGATATTGATGCATATTTGTCTTTGCCAAAAACCCTGCACAATTTAAAACATTTTAGCAATTAAGTTTATGCAAATTCTCCGTCCATCTTTCCATCACCCACTTGAGGTTAGAGGTCATCAGCTCTTCAAATGACCTCTGAGGTCGGCGGTGGGAGGTGGGGGGTAGGGGGAGGTGGCCTCTCCTGGAGACAAGCTGTAGCCAATCACAGCGCAGATCACTGGTCCTCTGCTCTGCTTTCCCAGGGCCTCGCGATATTCATAACATGTTAATGACCTTAACCCTATTGATTGTGGCCGAACAGGCTGACCTTTAGCCATGTGGAGCCCAGTGGTTACCTCAGCCTCCACAACAAAACATTTGGCAACATGAGTTGACAGATTTTTACAAGGAATACATGATTATCTGATATTTACATGCCCAGCAGAATTTGATGTTTCACTGGTAAAACAAGCTAACGAGACAACACATTCCTTATATATTTTATCTGCTGATATAGTCTTCCTTGTTTCACAGCTTAAACTGTCAGAGGGTTTTGAGTCTGAAAACATGCTTTTATAAAGCATTTGTTTTTTGTTTGTTTTTTTTTAAATTGACTGTTTACTTATAAAAAGAAGATATTTTACATACTCTGTAGCAAAGATTTCTTTTTCCAGAGATTTTTAAAACTTTAACAATAATAAAATCTGAATGACCAAGTAAAGATGTTAGCAGATGCTATTAACCTGACAGCTGTTTTTTTGACGCTTTGAATTATAACGTTGAGGTTTAAGATGATTAAATCCGTAGTTAGCTTCAATCAATACATAATTAAACTCTGCCCCCGTTATTTGATTGGATATTGAAGCGAGGAGGTGCACATTTGTGGCAGTAATCCCTTAAAATCATTGCACCACCAATTGAAGATATAACTGAGTGTAAGAATATAAAATGTTTTGTGAAGCAGTCCCTGCTACAAATGCGATGACTTTATTCACCTGTACCAATGAATGGGTGTTTTGCTGATCCAGCATGGCCGATCTCACAGCTGGAGCCCATTGTAGCGCTATTGAATGAAGGATGGGAGACGGGAGGGTCATTGTCAAAAGGCACGGTTGCCGGATCAATACTTGAATTCATTAAGCAGCTGACTTGCAGCCATCAATATCTCTTCATAATTACCAGGTTTCTGTGGTGGGAGCAGATGCTGTCGAGTGTGACCTTATTATCTATTGGTAACTAATAAATCCTCATATTCATCTTACGTTGTTGTTTAAAACATCACACAAACAAAATCTCACCAAACTGTAGTGCAACATGTGAGATCATAAGTTGATCGGTTAGCTGGTTATAGAGAATTAATGGAGGTGATCAAGGTTTGTTATCTTAAAACATGAATTCAAAAGGATTAAAATAAATCAGCAACCTAAAGGAAACCTGGGTTTTTATAATATTACAACACATTCCCTTAACACTCAGTTAGTTCAAGCTATATAAACAACATGGGTCAAAAAATCATATGAAGCAACTGACAGGCTCCATCATAAGAACTCATAATCTGGACTGCTAAACTATGTCAAGAATAATGAGTATGAAAAATGAAAGCAAAAAAGACCAGTAAAGATTCTAGCCACTTTTGGCTGAATGGGTAGTCCCACACACTGTCATAAAGAATATTGGCAGAGAAAGTCAGGCCCTTATGAGGACATATCATTTGAGGCATGTTTTTTTAAGCAATTGTAAATGTTTTGCAGCAGCAGTAGTACTGATATACATGTTTCACATCATAACGGTGATTCAAACGATAATAATTTAGCACAGCAACACTGGTTAGTGGTATGATCACAAACGCTGAATAATACACTGGAAAAATACTGTCAATCTAAAAACCTCAACATCAATAACAAACAAGTTGCAGGACTATTGCATGCATCATCTACATTCATTTTAATTCTGATCAGAATTTCTCACTGACCTCATGTGCGTCAGTCAGTGAAAACCAAAGGCCAAGATCGTGCCTATACCCAAGATATCAAACTCAAAGTCACATTTGACTTTATTGGACATGTGATTTGGTAACTTTCGCATTTATTTCGGTAGTTGTAAAACTAACAATACTAAGGTAATTACAAATAGTGATGGACATTGACATATGTAGGATTAGCATTTGCAGCATTTCACAAATTGGCAAGAATTATGAAAACGAATGACACAAATGCTTTATACTAACAATAACGTACGATAACAAAAACACATTTGCTTTTTGTCACTCATACCATTTTTGACATAATTTGTTGTGCACATAAAGCTAGTACAAACATATGGAAAATATCTCCAAAAAGTCATGTTCAGGAAATTTTTATAACATACCATATTTGTAGGATGTCAGCACACAATGAATCATAAGAATAAAACTGTTATGTGTATGATTCATGTTGCATCTGATTATGTAATCATCTCACTTTAGCTGTGATAAATGTATTGCATGTAAGAAAAAGTGCTTAAGTCCTGGTCAGAGCCCCTCCTGGTCGTCCCTGGACCCCCAGAGCCCTCAGCAACCCCCACATTGCGCCTGCGCGAGAAGGCGGGGCCGCGGCACCCCGGACACCCCAGCACGGAGCTCAGATCTCGACCACAGGCAGAAGCTACACCCGGGACCAGCGGACGGCACCCTGGAGAACAGCGGTGCGCGGAGGGGGGGAGAAAATGACAGTATACTGGATAAATGGCGAATTTTAAGATGAAAAGAGTCCAGCTGTGGCTGCTTTTGGTTTTGTTTCTTCCTTTATCGGGTAAGTGTCTCTTTATTTTGTTATTATTGATGAAGTCTTTGTCAATGAGCGCACGTTTTCTGCGTTAATTGTCTTCACAGTGTCGCTCCTCATTTAAAAAAGATAACTTATTTGTTGTTACTCACATTTGTTTTATTAGGAGGATGCAAAAAGAGATATTGCTTAATGACGCTGTTATATGTTAGTTTATTAGTATGTGATTGGGTCATTTTGGTTGCTGAGCTTTATTTTAATATCAGATATTTCCGACAAGCAGCAAACGTCACATCAACATCTTTATGAAAGAAATACAATATCGGTATTTCTGTCTAGTTTTTAGATGTTAGTTCATCTAAAAATTAATTTGCATCCTTGAAATATCTATGTATTTGTGCTATGATTATAGTTAATATAATTTAGATAGATGTTGTGCAGCTCATGCAATTAAATTGAAAATTCAAATTCTGTTTCTTTCCTCTTTAGGTGTTTTCTGTTTCAGCGAGTTGTCCTTCATCACAGAGCCCACTGATGTGACCGTGCTACCAAAGGACCCAGCTGTACTGGACTGTCAGGCTCACGGCCAGCCTCCAGTCACCATCAAGTGGCTGAAGAATGGAGTAAAGCTGGCAGAAAGTGAACACATGCAGTTTCTGCCCAATGGCTCCTTGTGCATACCAAAGACAAAGCATACCAAGGAGGATTCAGACGAAGGGTTCTACCAGTGCCTTTCCCAGAACAAATATGGAGCTATCCTAAGCCAAAGATCACGTCTGACTATCGCTAGTAAGTACGGTGCAGAGAGTGTAAAAGTAGTGGATTTTTGTTTTTCATGTTGGGTTCAACTTGCAGGTGATGTTCTCTTTGTGGTGTTGTCAACATGCCAGCATCCCAATGGCAAGTTCATGGATTGTAAACCTGGAGATGGGAAGCAGATGTATCCCTTCCCACCCTTGTGTTTTTTTCTTTCTTTACAGGGGGAAAACCTCTAAAGCTTGAGCTCCCATGTCATTGCATGTTGCCCATGCTTGAGTTTAAAGCTGTCAGTCCTGTTATAGGACCATTTTAAGAGACAGTTAAAGATAGATGGAGAGTCAATCTAAAAGCTCATAAATACTCTATGAATTAGCTGTCAGGGGTATAAATATGCATAATTTGATGGTTTTTCTTTTTGGAAAAAGTACGAACATGCATGTGGTTTTTGAAACTCTGGAAAAAAAAAACATTGGCAAAAGTTACAAATTTGATTCTCTCTGCTTAAATGATGGTGGGATTGCATTGTCACTGCAGACTATTGCTCTGTGTAATTCCTGAATGGTCTGCTACACAGAGGAATCTCTGAAAGGCCATTTGCCTTTTAGCCTTTGTTTGGAGTGCCCCTGACTGCCCCGAAAGAAAAGGCTAGATTTCAGGGCATTTGTTTGTCCACATATCAGTGGACAGGACAGCTGTGTCTATTCAGTGGGCCTGGTCTACCATGGACACTTTTCACAGGTCTTAGAAAGGATATCCCATGACCAATGTCATGGAAACTTGTGTGGCCCTCTCCAACATACTGTTTTTGACTCTTGCACAAAGCTTTTGCACAAATTTTTTTCTGAAAATCAATATAACAAAACTATACAATTTTTCAGGCAGTTCAATGGTTAGAAATACAGGGGTGCAAGATGTAGGGACAAACAGTTCTAATAGATATATGTACAAACATGGTTCTGCTTATGTCACAGATCTTCTTAATGATTTTGATATAATTTTTTTCTTTTTTTTTTTATCCAAAAACAGAAAGTGAAACTACATAAAACTCCTCAAAAGTCAAGTTTGGTCTGGCATCTAGTCTTTTGTCAGTGAAAGGGTTAAAGGTTTTTTGGTCAGCTGGAGGCATAGAGTGGAGGATGGGACTCTTCTGTGCTTCCCTTCTGTCCAGAGGTCCTGGGGGTCAGGGGTCAGCAGTGGAAAGGCTTTGTGATGTCACAGGTCTGCTTTGGCTGGGCTGCCCTGCTGTTCTTTCTTTCACACCACAATCCCTTTCACTGCGTTGGCCCCTCTGTTGCCCTGTCAAGCAGAGCGCTTTTGTTAAAGAAAGGCCAGTTTGTCATGTGAATGAACAGGCCTGATACACGTAGTAAATACTGGGTTCAAAAACACGTTTTCATCTTGGATGTGTGTTGTCTAGTCTTTGCGCTGAATCACCGGTTTCCACACCTCCAGGGTTTTTATAAAGTCAGAAAATAGATGTCACTTCTTTCTTACGAAGCTCAAAAAAGATGGAGGAGCATTTAAAAAAATATTCTCCAACTGTGCCTTATTTTTATTGTAACGTTTGATATAAGGATTTAAAAAAAAAACCTGGCATTACCAGGTACTGGCTTGTGGACTGATAATTTAACTCGGTTCGATCTGCC
>OMNM01000351.1:6048-20700 GCA_900302745.1 Parablennius parvicornis
ACAGACAGAACAAGACAGAGCGTCTGGACTGAGACTAAGCATGCAGGTTCACTGGCTTGTACGAAAACAGGTACAGACAACACTGGTTTGTTTACACACACACACACACACACGACACACACACACACACACACACACACACACACACACACACACACACACACACACACACGTGCACATCAACTTCAGGTGATTTTCAAATATCTTCAAATTTGAAATACTGTCAAAGCTTATTGATTGTATTAGTTTACAAATCTTTCCTCCACACAAGCTCAGTGTCCAACACGTGCATTGTTGGATATTGTCAAAACATTTGCAGCAGATCTAATCCTTTTATCACCTCTGTGTTGAATCTGTCAGCTCCCAATCAACTAAATGTTACCCTGCTGCTAAAAAAACCCCAAAAATCCAGTGCAAAAGAGACTTACTGTGGCAGGCCAGGGAGATGAGCAGCAGGAGAGTAAGAGCAGTCTTCATGGCCGTGTCTTTGAGAGCACAGTCAAGAGTGGATGAGCTGAGGTGAGTTTCTGATGGAGGGGACACCAGCGGCTGAGGTGGAGGTGGCAAGAGGAGGAGGAGGAGGAGGAGGAGAGGGTTTAGTCATGGGAAGGTGTCTGAGGGCATTAAAGTCTTATCCTTGTAATCTCCATCTATGCTGCACAGCCAGCACCCTGAAATAATGGACTTAACCGAGCGAGCTTTAACAGGGAGACACTATTATAGGTCAGCGTTACAGAGATTTCAGCCTGATCACTCATAGAATTTTGAGGGAATTTGTTAGATTTTTATAATTTAGACTCTACACAGGTATTATATCAACTGACAGTGTCTAAAAGACGGATATAGATCTAAGTGTGTGTAAAAAGTAAGAACTCTGCATCACATCCAGTAGTGGCGCTCAAGCTGAAGCCAGGACACACAAACTGACAGCCTTACATGCCCACATGCCCACGTGGAGCATTCCTGCAACAATCAGGACAGTCCCCATGTCAGCCGATGAAGGTACAAGTCAATGACTGCAAAGACATAATGGAACAAACTATATTCATGTTTATTCAAACAAATGTACACATTCACACTGCTTCAAAACAAGTGAGATTTCTAATTCACAAACTTAAATTGTTTAAGAACGGGGATAAAATTATGAAACAACATTCTAAAAAAACAAATAAAAAAACAGTCGATAAAGAAGAAGTAACATGGCACAAAAATAGACTGTGGCACATCATTGGGTTTGTGCTGAAAGCAGATTTACTTTGTGGTCAAGTACAATGTAAACAAAACATCAACAACAGTGGTTCCCTCCACAGAACTGAGCACAGGAAGACGTAAAGCCTCGTAACAACTCGCTTTCTTTCAGATTCTCTAACAGATTTGACATATTCTTAAATATTGAAGCAAACTGTAGCTTTTGTCAACCTCTGGACATGTATTTATCTTCATGAGACACTTGGCATGTATTATTAAATAAAAAGAAACGATTGATAATTTGATTTAATAGGCAGCGTTTTAAAGTTAAAAAAAAAAATCATAATATTAACATTGGATGAAGCACATTTGAAATTTTCCTTATTGGACTTCTTGGTTGTTTTCAGTGTTTTCAGTCCTGGACTTCTGAATCTAGAAGAACAGTTTGCTGGTTCAGTACAAGAATGATCAGCTATTTGACAATTATGAAGCTGTGAGGAAAAAAATGCCAATAAAAATGAATGACTAGTGCACTGCTGTGAATATAGAAATGATGCCTGAAACACATTTTTTTAGAAAACTGAAATATTCTTAAATTTCTTTCATGGTAAATGTGAGAAAAAAAAATTAACAAACATATATTTGCAATTTCAAAACATTTGCCAGCTGTTATTATATGTGAATGCCACTGTCTTTTATGACTCTTTAATGTTATCTGGGAATAAAAACATAATGTGGTTTAGCAGAGTGTTTGTTTTGAAAAAAGGACAATGTTGTCGTCATTGAGGTTTTGTCGATTGGACAAACCAGTGACACACAATGTGTACAATCACAGAAAAGTATTTGATTGCCACGTTATTCTGCATCTCTGTGATTGATAAACATTCCGCAACCTACTCAAACTGTCCACAATGAAATCTGTTGTGCTGCCAAACTAGATAAACTCCATAAATACTTGATTTCAGTGTCACTCTTTGACAAACGAAGGCCCTAAGAGGGCCTCCGTGACTTCCTTGAACAATTCTAACTCCTTCCCTCCACCGGCTCTAATGTTGATTGGCCTCATTCTGCCCTAACAATACCCCTGAGCTATACTCTTTCAGAATATAATCTGTTCACTTCATAGAAAAATACATTAATGGATTGTTGCATTATTATTATTGTTATTATAAAGTAATCAACGTCTAAAGGCCATCACAATAACAAGCTGTTAAACCTGACGTCATCCTACAAGAGGACTCGTTGGGAATTTAGCGGTTAAGCCGCTGGGAATCTAAGATGAGTCGCAAACGGGTGGTTGTTCACCGACAAACAGTCGTGGGCTCCAGATGGCTCCAGTACAGGCACGAAATGGGAACAAAACAAGGTGAACGCGCAGAAGTTACAAAATACAGAAACCCCTCGGTTCTGGTCACATGTAGTGCAATTTGAGTTTACAGGGAGTTATTTCAGACATCTGTACAGGAGCAGGCATTGAGATGCAGGGGAGGCACAGGGGAGCAGAGCTGCTTCCGTTCTGAGGGCATGCACACGACATCACAGCGGGGCTGAAGGCAGGGCAACATCCACGGTAGCGACTGAGTTCCATCGAGAAACTCTCAGTCTATTTTTCCCATCTTGGCAATCAGCTCATCACAGATCTTTGTGAGTTCCTCGATCTCTTGATTCTGTGAAAATACCACAAAGATAAATAAGTAGAGACAATCTCCACACCTCATAGTACATTCTGCTAAATTACGACTTTCTTTGTTTAGTTGAGTGAGGTTGTTTGCAGTGTGATCCTGATACCTTCTGCTGCAGGGCTTGTTCCAGAGACTCGTTCTTCATCTGCTCCTTCCTCAGGCTGGCTGTCAGCGCCACGCTCTCAGAGCTCGCCTTCGAACGCACCTGAGCAATCTCCTCATTGGCCCTGAGAGACATGCCAAAGGAGGAAAATTAGGAAAACTCCAGTCTTTTTGTTCTTTAGTTTGTTTCAGCAGTTTCAATCAACACATACTTATCTAATTTCTCCTCAGCGTGGACTTTCAGTGTCTGGTATCTTTGCTCTTCCTGCTTGACTCTGGCCAGATACTCCTGAGCACATTTCTTCAGCACCTCTTCATTCTGCACAAGGAAACACATCAGACAAAATCCTATTTATTTCTCTTTCAACATTATGACCACTGTGTTTAAAACGGTTTTCACCAACACCGGTAACATCATCATTTATTCTCCATCTAATCTTTTTTTAGTACTTGCGGTTACAAACGTTTACTTCCGGATGCCTTCTGATACAAAGAGCTCTGCATGTTTCATTCAAACTGTTACTTAGTTGTACTTGTTCAGGGAGAGACCAGTATCTGAGGGCAACGTATATCAAGTGACCTTCAATGTAAATGTTCTTACAACCACTGCTCCTAATCGCAAGACAACTTCCACCCATACTTTGACCTTAATCCTCCTAAAGCTCGCCATTTTGTGCCGCTATCAGCGAATCATGGCAGCACTTGACATTAACACGTCGTACGAGTAATTGTCTGCACATGAACTTGCTCTGATGTTTCTTACTTTCTTAAAGCCCTCGAGGGTGCTCTTCATATTTTCATAGCGTCGGAACACGTCAGATAAAGAGCGCTCCACAGAGTTCAGGTCGGCCAGCGCGGCTTCCTTTTCCGTGGTCACGGCGTGTAAAGCCTTCTGGGAACTCGCGTTGTTGCGCTGCTCATCCTCTAATTAAAGAAGAAGACAATAAGGATGATTATTTCAGTTATTGCTCATATTAAGACTAGTGCAGATTGATTGAAGATTGAAGATTAGCAGATTGATGCAAAACTGATGTTAGAATCAGCAAAATATGAACACAAAATAATTAGCCGCCTCTAAAATGTATGATTAGAAAATTAATACGTCTGAAAGGTTACCCAGTATCATCAGTAAGTCATTGTTAACAGTTTATATGAGATTTCAAATTTTGGGTTTAAAATGATTTAATTTCAATAATGTGATCAGTCAATATCAGTTGTTCAAAGTACAGTTCAATTCAATTCAATTTTATTTAAATATCACAGTTTTCAACATAGCCATTTCACAGCACCTTTCCAAAGATAAAGTTTGGATTTATCCTCCTATGAGAGGCTCTGGAGGGCTTCACAGTGGCACAACGGCAAGACATATTAGAGGGAATGTATTATTACCTTTTTTTTTATTTTAGGAGAAATCATATTAAAAAAGCATTTAAATGTAATACAGACCATTTAAAAAGTCTTTAGCATTGCCAACCCTTCACTCTGAGGTTCATTTCTACTTACCTATCATCTGAGCGATCGTCTTCTCATATTCCGTTACAATCTTTCTGTAAAGACATGGCACATCGTTGCTTTTAAAGATAACATTCACATAACATCAGAGTAATACTACAAACTTTAAAAGTGATCATAAGAAATATGATTTCAAGACAAATGGCTTAGCTGATCTGAACTCAAAAATTTGACGACTGATACGATGTCTTCATGAAAACAGTATAAAGGCAGATGACATCATGTTTTCTAACCTCATTCCTTCCACCTCTTGTCTGCATTGCTCATACTTTTTCTTCCAGTCATTTGCTTCAGCCTCTTTAGTGATGACCTGCAAGGAGGGAGTTTGTCATCATTCGTCTCTGCAATCCGCTCAGATGACATATTAATTATTGATATGAATGACTACCTCTTCTCTAATGAGGGTTAGAACAGCCTGTTTCTCTGCTTCACTGATGCAGATGGAGTCCAGGACCTGACTTCCTGTTTTCTGCATTTCACTTCCCCCTGAGTTGTTTTTCACTTTGCACGTGTCTTCGTACTGTAGAGAGCAGAAGGAAATCACTCATGTCCTCCTCCTGATTTTTCAGTAAAAGCAGTAGCAATAAGAACGACAATAACAAGTTGACAACTGGTTCATGATGCATTTGTCTCACTCCTGGTTTATTCATTATTACTGTGTCATATATTTATTTTTCTAATTTCCTATGCATGTAAATTACTTTAAGTTGAACTATTGTTTCATTTTGGCATTATTTTCTGTTCAGTACTCCAACAAATCCATGCTTTATAATAATTCCCCCTTTCATCCAATGATATTCCTCTGCTCCTGTGTCTCTCCCCGCTTTCATTTTGTCCTTCCCTGGATTATGACAGTCATACTGTAATCTCCTGAATGATAATCTAAATCCATCTGTCACCTGAGTAGATGAACGTGGTGGCGGACACTAAGTAGCTCCTGTTGTCCTGCTGCACAGTTGCAGTCATCACATGCAAACAATCACACTCAAACTTTATACAGGGATGTGCACATTTCTATGATAACGTACAGCGACAGGCTTTCAAGGTTTTCTTTTATTCACTGTGTGAACATAGTGAATTCATGGCTGGAACAGATGGAGATTAAAACAACACTAATATATTTCCAGTCTGTAAACTGGAACATGTCTGGGATTGTGAACAGTTTGCTTTGTGCCAGGTCAGGGTGACACTGCCTCTCCCTGGTTTAAGAGTGATTCAGCTCCACCTAGTGGTCACTGAGCAGGTGTTCGTCAAACAGATGCAGTAACCATTAGACTACAAATGCAGCAAAAATGCAGCTTTTACATAATGACTAAACACAGTGTGTCTGATGTCACCCTACATATTAAATGTGACAAAGCCTCACCACAGAGCAGCAGTCTGACTCCTCGGGTTTAGACATCACATGGCCTTCTGGGACTGGAAGTAAACAACAAAGTCATCTTGAGAGCACCTCGAGGTTACATGTTGTAATACAGTCAGTTTATTAACAAAATAGACTATAGTATAAAATATAAAACATTTTATATGTCCCAAAGCATTCAACTTCATCAAACCTGTCACTACATGGTTGTAAAACAAAAAGTTGTCTCTGTATGCTGGGTAAATATTGCAAATATGATCTCAAGTAAGTTTCTGATTTACTACCTCTGTATGAGCAATACTTTGGCAGAGCTTTTGAAATTATTGGATTGTGATGGCAAAGAGTCTATTGTTAATAAATGTGCTGCTCATACATCACAATCATAAATATCCGCCCAAAAAAAGGACACTTGATCTCCTCACTTACATTGACATATATTCAACTGTGCTTTGAGTCACCTGCAAATGAGATATTCTTCCAATTAATGTTTAGCCCAAATCACTACCAAGACTTAAATAATCTGGACATAAGCACATTAAATATTAGAATACTGGAAGCAGTCTGTATGACTTACTTCCACACTGGTTGCATCATTAATCCTGCCAAAGTGTATATCCTTAAATAATTCAAATGCATTGAAATGGCTCCTACTATGAGCATATTCTAAAATGTTTATTTTCAAAATTGGAAGGCATATCAATGTGTACAGCACCATTTCAGTGTAGCATTGTGATCAAATGGTGCATTAATTCAGTTAAAACAGGTGGGAAAAAGTTTTATGTCTGATTTGGGAGAATTCCAATTGACAGGACAAGAATATTATAGTAAGACCTGACAATAGCAAGTGAGTATGCCTCCATAACTGGAGAAAAATTACAAAGAACACTGTCTTCACCTATCCACTTTACTTCAGAACATCACTGCAGTTTTATGTAGCTGGCTAAGTTATTCTGGTAATTTAATCAATACTAACATTTCCCACTTTTACTGTGACTAAAGGGAGGCATTATTAGGAAATGTTATTATCTAATAGTTTTGCAATTTCTGATTTGCTAAGTTCAGCTATTTTTGCTTCTCGGCATTCTCTTTAATTTCGTATTTGCAAAGTTTAGATTTTGACAGCATTAAGGTGTTTTTTTTCCTTCTGGAAGTTGCAGGTCTCATTCCCCACTCGCTCACGAATGCATTATATGTTGAACTGAAGAGGACTGAAGACATCTTGTGAATGTGATCACATCATTTGACTGTTTTGCTTTGAACAGGTTTACATCAGGAATTCAGCTTATGCCGGAGAAGCAACAGCTCAAATTACAGCTTCCGCAGTACGACATTTTAAAGCAGCACAAAGCTGTATGCAGGGTTAATAAATAACATTGTCTGTATGTAACAGTGAGACAAAGATGACCTTATCACAGTCATGGTATTGATTGACTATGGCTGACTGTTTGCCCGGAGGGAAACTGAAGCATTGCTGACTAAACTTTAACAGTAATCTGATCAATGTACAGTCAAGTGCTTCACTGAGAAATGACTGAGCTACTCAATACTGGAATAGTGTGTATCATGGCTGGATGGATGTGAATGACATATTATAAGCAGAAATTATTCATCAACATTACACTGGCCTGTATACTCACTTTTCTGATCCTTCTCTGGCTTCACACTGACACTGCTTGCCAACTTTTCCTCATCTGTGGCATGTCCTCCATGATGCTCATCCTTCAACATCAACAAGCAGGGTCATCACAAATAGAATGGCTCAAGGAAGTGTCCATGAGCTCAACATCAAAAGATGTTATAACATTTGTCAGAGTGCTCACTTGCAAGTCCTTCTGTATTGGCTGGATCTGCTTTGCTTTACACGAGTTCCTGAGAATGAAGACCAACAACAACATCAGTGCAAACACAAACAAGAACATACCTCAGTGAAATGTGTCCATGTGAACAGATGCAATGATGGGAAGAGAGTGGAGGAGAGATAGAAAGCCTTACTTAGCTTTGCTCAGTGTGCTACATTAGCATGCTTTGCTATAAAAGAGCTAAATCGCGCAGGGAAAAACAAAGCAGATTAATGAAGGAGGTGTTTGACGAATTAAAACAAGTACATGAACATTTTCACAGAGTATTAGCGAGGATTACAGGGTCTCCACCAATACTCGCTCCTCAACTTTTCAAATATATTCCTCACAGTTCCCCTACTTTTGCTGTGTGACTGAAGGGGATTTCAGGCTAGATGAATGGTTTTCTAACACACACACACATGCGCGCGCACGCACACATCTGCACATTTGGTTATGCAGTACTTACAACAGAACACAGAGGAAATGGACTTGCTCAGCAGTCCTGATGCCACACAGAGGGAAGGTAAACAGAATGAAAGGTTTCGACTGATTTAGGAAGGAAAGACACGTGAGGTTGTGACAGGCTAAACACGGTGTGAGTGCAGGGTTATTATAGCTGAGAAAAGTAAAATATTTACAACAACTAAAACATAAAGTGTGCTTTCAAAATTTGAATTAGTATATAGATATGAATACTTAAATGTGTCTGAACCATCCAAGTAAGCATGAAATGTGTCTTAATAAACAAAAAATGGCCTTTAGCATTGGTAGCAGTTTTATGTTTTTGTTTTGTGTTTGTGTTTGTTTTCTTGAATATTTCCTACAATTAGAGATAGGAATAATTATCTTATATAATATGTTCTGTCTAGTAATAAGTGTTGATTTGGTGAAATAATTAGAATTGAAATATATTTTCTCTGTCTGGATTATCTCCTTTGTACAACAGAAATGCACTGTATTATTCATATAGCAAAAACAACGCATTAAAAAGATCGCACCACAAGGGGGCGCTGTTTATCAGTTTATTACTGATTACTAATCGAGTACTGCTATACAATCAGTTAATCATACGGAGTAACAATAAGATGAATACAAAACTTTAGCATCCATTCTGTTCTACATTACTGTATAAATAATCAGCACATAAAAAATCTTGAAAACTGATTAAAAAACAAGGACAAACCCTTAAGCTCTTTAAACAAAAACAATGAAAATGATAATAATGTTGATGAGGAATAAATGAATGATCAGGAGAAAGAGAACAGCTAAAAAGTCTTTTGAAGATACAAAACAGATCACCTCAGTTAGATGAGTTGGAAACACTTTGATGGCTTCAGGTTGATTGTGTACAATAGTGAGCATTCACTACTGTTCCCAGCAGCCATTAAAACAGTGAAGTGTTTGTTCAGCCTGAAGGTCTGTGAATCATGTTTGTTCATTCTCAGGCTGTGTAACTGGAACGAGGATGATCGTGTCTGATGACTGGAGAGGACTGGTATTTGTGCATGAGGGTTGATACTCACGTGATAATTGCGTTGCTGGTGTCAGAGGTCAGTTTTGTGTTCGACAGCACAGTGTCAGAGGTCGTGTTGCCATTGAGCAAATCAGGATCAACACCACTGTCCCGACTGAAGGTCACGTTTGAGACCGGGCTGGAATCAGATGTCACTGGAGCGTGGTCATCCACCTCTGAAGGATCAGGTTTGTTCAGTGGAGAGACGATCGACAGCGACGGCGGCCTGACAGCTGGAGGCTGGGGCAGCAGGCCCTCTCCAGGAGCAGGTTTGGTGCTCAGGGTCAGATTGAGGTTCTGATCCACACTGAAGCTGCTGTTGTTGGGTGAGGAAATGGTGAGGTTGTTGAGGGAGTCCACTTCTTGCGATGAGGCCATGCCAACATCTTGGTTTGAGTTTCTGTCCAAAAACTGGTTTGAACCGTCGGGAAGAACTATGGAAAATAGTACAAGAGGGTAGGCAGGTTTATAGCATTTTAAGTGCAGACTGTCACGAATGCTTGACAATTAAAACTCCCAAGAAGCTATAAAAGTGATCACAAAACTGTCGGAGTGAACTCCAAAAAGTAATGAAATCAAGATGTGTGAGAGAGACTGAACGAGTGTTACTATGGGCCATTTACGCCTAAATGACTAACGAATGTTTTGTCAAAGCTCGCAAACAAGGAGGTACTGTATGAGAAAATAAGTGGAAAAAAGGCTTGAATTCTTGTGTGTTTGTGGTTTACAGTTTTTTTCAGCAGGAAATACTAACCCTAACAAACAAAACAATTGGCAAATAGACGATAAATACATGATAGTGAGAGGCCATGGTGACACTGATCCCAGCTTTTAATAAAAAGAATGACCTTTCATAATGGATAGATGCTGAATTCATCAAAATTACAATTGTTAAAAAAAACTTTTAGAAAGCTCTCTCTAATGAAAAATAATGATCTAACTACTATTGATTCAAACAGTTAAAGGTTTACCACAGAGGCAATGGACATGAACTGTAACCACATTTGTATTTGAGTTGATTTAACTTTTTAGTTTTATGTAATCTGTTCATCGCTGTAAAATGTATATTTGGCATTTTCAAAGTGGTGATTTCATGATTTAGGGAGCAAGCTTGTAACCGGAAGTCTGGTGGTCTGATTCCCACTGCTGATTAGTCACCATTGTCGGTCTCCGAGCAAGGATCTTAATCCCCATTTGGTCAGGTTGCAATAGGAAAGGCATCCGGCAAAAAAATCACATGAACCACTGTGGCGACCCCAAAAGAGAGCAGGCGAAACGTCACCACATAATATTTTGTTGATTTCCCATTAAGGGATCCAATATAATCACCAGTTGTGGCTGTCTACTACTTGGTTGTGAAGGTTTGGCAGCAAAGGCAGCTCTCATCTCATCTTCTACTGTCATTTCTTTGTTATAGGCATACTACACAGACTGGAGTGTGAAATGGGGCTGAAAGTGTATCACCAGGTTAAACAAGCACGAAATGTATCCTTGAAAATAGTGTGTGAACAAAGAGAGGTTCCCAGTACATAACCTTGTGGCACACCACCATACAAAGTCTCAACGTGTCTTCACAGTTCTCAGGTGCACTTGAAGAAAATCTTTGCAGTGATCTTAACATTAGTCAGTCCTTTTGTAGCCTGGTGACCACTCCTATCCACAGCCCACGTCACAAGTGAAAATTAAAATTGAGAACGTTTGAAAGTATGAATATTGTACCGTTGAAAAACTTATTAGTGGACCAAACAAGAACCACTGGCGCTTTGTTGCAGATCATCTTCATCATCTGTGAAATACCACAGCATTCCAACATGTTTTCCATTACATTTACACCTTTTGTACAACATTACTGAATGAGTTAAGTCACACAATAACCATCTCAACAGGTGTTCAACGTGCCTTCTGTTTTTGTCTTTTGTTGTACATTAGTGTAAACAACACCACATTGTCTTTTGGGTCTACCTTAAGACTTTAAGCCATCATATAGTAATTTTTGGCTAACATGACTGATGAAACATCTCCTTCTATTGGAGAGCTTAGAATGGCTGCTGGTTTCCTCTCAGAACATGAAGCACGGAAATCTTTGTCAGGGAAAAAAATAGTCTCAAAGAACGCACACTAAAAATAGCTGCACACAACAACGTGGTGACAGAAACCTTTCCTGTATTTCTGAATTATTTTAACACAGTGTATGTGAATGAAGTCCTTATAATATCAGTTGGGTGCGTAACAGCTTGTCTCATTGTTACACATGCACAAATCCTACCTTATTATATAAAACAGTTAAATCATGAAATATGTCATATTGCTTTTTCACAAAAGTAAGTGGTTATACCCACAACCCGAACGCCCTTTGGAGACAAGAAACAGATGTAGAGGAACCACACCCAGTCATGCTGAGTACACGCCACCACGTGGCTTAGCAACAAAAACAACATCATTACGGTTTCACAACTCAGTGAAAAAAGGGGAAAGGACACTGAGGGGGAAGTAGATGAGGACTAACGTACAAGTGGACAAATAGCTGTCTAGAGTTTCATCTTTGCCATAGTTCAACGGTGTATATGCTGTAGTTAGTCTTTGGCACATGAACAAGCAGCTATTGCCCTGAACCATTTCAGTCTTCTAATTATAGGGAGCCAGAGTATCATTTTCTCCTTACAGTTGATCTTTTATTTATGAAACTAACCCAGATTTTGTTTTTTCCACATGACTTATTTAGCATAAAAATCAGACAGCCGTCTGAAAGCTAGATTCAACAACAAACACATGAATTTGCATGGTGTTATTCTGTACAGCCTTCACTGGAAATAAAATATATCTCATTCCCAATAGCAAGACGAAACCGAGCAAGCTGATCTCATCCAAATGACCATGCTGTATAAGTATCGATGAAAAGAAAAACAGTGAATTACATTTGTTGTTGTAACAAAGTAGAACCCTTGATAATCAGTTACTGCAGAAACTCGTGTTTCTTGAATTTGTGTTGGTGAACAACTGCAAGATTAGTAAGATTGGTGGGGCGGTGTTTGTCTTTTTTTCAGTAATTTAAGTGAACTGGCACTTATTATGGCAGCAGTGATTACACTGATGCTTCATAATTAAAGCATAAATAATTTTTTGACAGCAAAGTGTGTTTTGTACAATCTGTATTGAGAACATTTTAATATGTTGGTACCATGCCCCAATTATTATTTGACTGAGCATGTGTTCATATATCTGAAGGGCCTATATTACAGATTTTTTTTAATGTGAATAAGTTCTCTTAAGTTCCACGCTGACTTGCATATAAAAGGATGGTAATGGAATCTTGTCTTTTGAAGATGTCTGCAGGTATTCCCTCTTTATTGGAAAAACAAACAACCTCCATGAGCAATTTGTCTATTTATGTGAAATGATGGTGATGATGATGCCAGTAGGTGTTCAAAAAAGTGACGTTGTCATTTTGGTGAAAGTGATAAATACATACTTCTCTCTTTGCAAACATCTTTGAGCTCACTCTCAACTTCAGTCATGATGTTAATCAGTAATAATGTTTAGTAACATAAACAAAAAAATATCCTGAAATTATTGAGTCAGGCTCAATCTCAGAACCCATTATCAAGTTGAAAAATGGGGTTTAGCTTTGACCGACTCTCAATGTAGTAATAATAGATGGCAGAATCTGAACATCTTTGGCTCCTTGATTGTGTCTGTTACTCTGATACACCTCAAAACGTTTGTTGATTTAGCAAATCTACATTAAGAGAGGATTGTAGGTGAAATAGAAACTTAAAGGTTTAGGAAGGAGAGAGTTGATAGATTCTGAGACTGTATTACACCCACTCATACAGGATTTGTCAACCCTGCTACAGTTTGCAATGTATCCAGTACCATTATCATCATAGCAGACAGACCTACAGACTTAACTCTTTGTAAAAGCTGGGAGGTACTGCATCAGTTGTGCCACAAATGTTAGATACAGAAGAAACATGGATTCAGTAGACTTAAATGTTACATCAATTGTCTGAAATTAAAAGCATACAGTAGTAATAATGATGATGATGATAATAATAGTAACGATAATAACAACTTAATTTGTATAGCATTTTTCTAAACACAGTTATTCTTTTACATTTATAATGTATGACTAAAAACAAGAAAATGATGAGCCTGACTGCCTCTCTAGCTTCTGGACCACCACTGCCCACTTTAGACATTTCCCCAGACAACTTGGGGCACAATGTAAACTATTAAGGTGTGAGAGAATCTGACTGGCATAAAAGCTCTACGTTGAACGAGCAGCTGAAACTACATTTACTCACCAGTGTGGTTTGAGTTGTCCAGTTGGCCAAGCAGCTTCGCCACACCAGGAGACTCAGCCTCCGGAGTTTCAAAGTTTCCCTCAGAGTCGGAACTGTGGGAGCGAGAAATAAAGTCCATTATTTAAGTCTATTATAGTAATCAAAGTAAAATATAGATACAGATAAAAAGGTGGACTTTAAAAGGCACAGGTTTTCAAAAATAGGTAAAATTACTACTTATTACTGTTCATGTTTTTCTGTTTATATTCACATTTGTATATATCTTTATTTAAAGAAGAGAAGTCAAGGGCAATTTCATTATGCATTGTATAATGACAGTCAAACTGTTGTGATTTCGATTCGGAGGTGTTTTTGTCCTGAGCTATGGTAGTTGGAATTCAAGAATGGAATCTCAAGTAAAAAACAAAAAGAAATGTGATGAAACAGAAAAACAATCCACAAAAAAGTAACTAATTATTGAGGTAACTCATGACTGACAAAGCACACAATCTGTATATAATTTGCACTGATTTCAAACAACAGCCCAGTCTTTGAAAACAATGACGCACCGAAAATGTTTCCAGCACTACCTTTACTGTCTATAGTGTTTATATAAACAAATCTTCATCATGGTCATTCTAACAAACAAGCACCAACTTTCCAAAATCAATTTTCTTGAAGCGACGCAAAAACAATACATCTTTGAGTTCAAAGCAGCTAAAAACAAACACGCCGGTTTTAATTTAAAGGAAGTCAGGGGAAGGGAGCAGAGGGGAAGTGTAGCTCGACAAGGCCACCTGCATCCTTTGCTTTGCTCCTCAGTAAGGACGCAGGCACGCAGGCACACACGCACGCACACACGCATGCACACAAAAACTCTCACTGCCTTTGTCATTAAATTTCTTTTTTTTCTGTCTCTATAGAGTTTAGAAATACATTTTTGGTGGGTGTCTATGTAGCTGGTGTAGCCAATCCATGTGTATGTGCGTGTGTGTGTTTCTTTCTAACCACCCAGACATACATCAAAATGTCGGCACTCTAATGAAAACCAGCACGAGAACTGAGCTCAGAGTGCCAACACCCGACCACACTTTGATAACCAGTTCACACTAACACATTCACACACTTGAGGGCCTCTGCACAGCACCACCACACAGAGTTAATCCTA
>OMNM01000352.1:0-19971 GCA_900302745.1 Parablennius parvicornis
AAATAAACCTTAAAAAAAAAAAAAAATATATATATATATATATATATATATATATTTTATTTATTTATTTTTTAATTACAAATGATTTACCACCATAGTAATAGAGTAAAGCCATTCCAACTGCAATGCTGAAACAGCCAAGGAAGAAGAAAGGACCTAGAAAAGAGTTTGCACATAAAAACAAACTACTTATTTTCACATTTATAATCATACAGCAATTGTGACAAATTATTACACAAAACGTAGCATAGAATATTCACTCTGGCAGACCTGCATCTCACAACAGTGAACTTCTCAATTAAAACATAATTTGTCTGAATATTTTGCTATGCTTAAAATTAAAGTCAGAAAGAGAATCTTGTATATTGTTATTTACACAATAATTCTCATTGTTCATATGAGGGAATGATTGAAAGTGACACCCTCAAGGTATTTCTTCTGTTCACAAATCTTAAACATTGTATATTAAAAGAGACTACATGTATTAAACAAACACACTAATATGAGTCATCTAACCCTCATGTCTTACCCCTGTCGTTTAGAACGTATCTCTGTTGGTAGATATGAGGATATGCAAGTGGATCCAGGGAATCTGAAGGCAGAGTAGTATAAATAAAATAACAAAACATACATAACAAAATGTTTGGAATATTTTGAACCAATTCCACCCTATCAAAATATTCAATAAACAAAGATATAAGGAATATATGGAAAGCGTTCTGGGGTCTAACCTCTGAGGCGAAGGCGGGTGGGCAGGCTGAAGTAAACCTCCTCTACATGCAAGTGAAGAGCTCTGTAAAATTCCCTGCAAGCTTCGTCACCTTTCCCCTGCAGGTGTGTCAGGAGCTCACCCAGACGGACACCTGTAGGGACGTCCAGGTTCCTAAACTGGAAGAGAACATATAACAGTGACAGTAGGCATTGGTATATTAACTCACACATGTGAAATATATTCTATTGGATGCCTGAATGCATTTTTATGGAAATCATGCTTTTTGTATTAAAGTGTTGGTTTGCTAAAACATATTTGTCAATTTGTTGTGGTAGTTATGTGAAAACAAAATATAGAAAGAAAACTCGGGAAAAACAATACAAACAATACAATACAAACTCATATTTTAAATGTAGTTTTAGGTAAGGGTCATAAAAGTAGACATAATAACACTTTCAACTCTAAAATGTTGCAATACCTAAATTATCTCACAGTTGCATTTAATCTGCAGTTTTCAGATTCAGATTTTGCAAAGATAAGGCATTAAACTTAAAGAAATATAAAGTGAAAACATCAAATACTGCTTGCAAATTAATATATGAGTAATAAGGCACCACTTATACTGACAACACAGTGTGGATAGGGGTCATGCTGGTGCAGTGTGGCCAGTTTTATTTTGGAACAGCCTGCAAGTAAAGCTTTGCATGAGTTGTTTATTTGTGGGTCTATTGCAGGACAGTGACTCTGAGGGGAGGACTCACTCTCGTGGCCTCCTTGTCTGTCAGGATCTGTGGGTAGATCCTGTTCAGTTGCAAGATGAGCTTGTCCACCAGCTCTGTGTCCAGTCTGCAGTCAGCCCGGAGGAAAGCGCTGTCCTCTGTCAGCTGCTCATGAAAACTGTCTGCTAGAAAAGGGAAACAATTGCAGCAGCTTGTTATGGAATGGGCAAAGGCAGAGTAAAGTAATACTTTCAGTCTTGAACGAACAAAATCGCCAGATAAGAATGTAGTGCGGAAACATGGGACAGCGTACATATAAGGATGAAACACTCATTGGGGAACAAGCACAATTAAAACAAAGTTAAAATGAACCAGTTTCTCCTGTCAGGCGTCTTGTTAAGAAACTTTCGGAAAACCTTAAACACACTTTGGAAGAGTCGATCTCCTTCCTTTGTTATAAACCGACTCCAATTTTCACCTCCCGTGTGATGTGCTCAAGTCCATGACGTGCGCCCAACAGACACCCATGGCAAACAAACAAGTTATTAAACGCCTTATTTCTTGTTTTTGTGTAAGAAAGACACAAACCTCCCATTGTGCATGGAGTCCCCTCTGTCCTCTGCTTGGACACGCCCTCAGACGTCATCACGCAGCAGGGATGGGCAACGTCACTTTCACCGGAAATGGAAAGTAATGTCAGCCAAAGCTGAAATTTACCTTCATTGTTAATTATTTGTTAATCATGAGGATATAAAGTGAGTTTCATCCTGTAATTATATTTTAGGCACTTGTAAGTATGTAGAAATATGACAAAAACGGAGTTTTAAACGGAGACTTGAACGGGTATATAGAGTAAACTTCATTTTAGCTCAAATATCTGAACTTAATTTATTTCAAACGAGCAGAATTAAGTATGAAAAGCAAAATTTGACTTAGTAGTTTATTTGAAATGATTTTTTTTGTTTATCCAATGAATGTGTCACCACTGTTTATCAATCTTGAACACAATGGAAACTGTGTAGACCATCAAAGATGTATGTGTGATCTTGTACTGTTCATTTCAAATATCACTCAAAGCACTATCTGATCATTGGGATTAATTCCCACATTTCCGATTTTGACTCCTTTGCCGTTTAACTATTTTCTTGGTAACTTTTGAAAAGGAAGTGTGGTTAATACTTATGAAGTCAGAAGTGGAAGTTTTAAATATATCTTTTGGGGAAAATATCAAAGGAAAAAGGCTTATGGCAACAATTCTCATAAAAAAAAATCAATGAGGAATCTACTTTTGTGTTATCTGTTCAAATCAGTCAGTCAGATGTGTAAATGAATGCTTTGTACATAACTCTTGTTTATACCTCACCACACATTAAGTATTACATTTTTTTCTTCTTTATAAAATAAACATACTCAGAAAAACAAAAGGAATATTTCAATAGAAACGTAAAAAGTTAATATTTATTTCTTTACCAGTCACAGAGAGCCTACAATCATACATGTTGCTAGTGTTTATTTAACCACAGCTCAGTTTTCTTGAAATTGTGACCATTCAGCTGAATTCAGACTTTTTAAACAAACGAACACAATGACGTATCCTGTTGTCGGAACATAGTCAAATAAATACAACTGCAGTAATAGTAACAACATGTAACATTAATAGGACCACGACTGTGAGCAACAACATGTAACAGATTCTGACACAGCACATACACCTTAGTTTCTTTTCTTTGCAATGGCTGCAAATTGCACTTCAATAAACAAAAGTCACAAAATGGCACTGCATTATTTTACGACTCAAACAGTTTTTACAAAGAGTTGTAATAAAACTCTCAATCATGGATCAAGTTGAAGAATACTGTTATGATATGACCTTAAGTTAAAAATCTTTAAATATGATTTGTACTGTAACAAGAGTACTTGCATTTGTAACAACTGTTAGGTTTATTATCAAGCACAACAACAACAAATGTGGTTAGGACCCTGATTCTTTTTTAATATATATGTAGCTGAACAGGTGACATTGATACCAAACATTTCTCGTTTTCATAAGCTGTTAAAAAAGGCAAACCTAAATCTAAGGCCAATGGGCAACAAAGGCAGATAAAAGAAAAATATATTTGCTTTTTATTTCCCAAAAAAATAATCCCATAGTTGTGGTTTTAAAAAGCAAAACCTCATTTATGACTTTGTTATTTAATAAATAACGTTACTTAAAAATATCAAAAACCTGGTGGATTAGCATGCACAGCCAGTATACACACTGTATGATATAAGAAAAAAACTAGCAATATTTTAGAATCACCTAAGAGCAGACACGCATACGAAAAAGTGCTCAGACAGGGTAATACAGGCAATGAACAATCCAAACACTGGATTCTTCCTATGGTTCACTCGTTATAGTGGTGCATAATGTTGGAAGACTGATGACTGCAAAGGGCAGCCGGACTAAAAATGCATATCGTCTGCAGTCACACAAATAACACAGGGGAATTTCATAAACATGTTTTGGCACTGATAAAAAAAGGCTCTTGGCAAATACTGTGGGACGTGTGCTTGTCTTAACAATGACATGATTCAGACCAAGATGTGAGGGAAGAAACCAGAAGCACAGGTGACCAGAAACTGTCACACGCTCTGTCGGAACTCCATTAAGGACACTTGGCTCAAAAGATTTACTGCAAATGAAAAGACAGGAGAGAGAGAGAGAGAGAGAGAGAGAAAAAGAAATCACATTAATTTAAAAAAGTCAATGGATTTATGGGATAGACTTGACAAAATAGAAATAAAGCAAGACAAATACACAGAAAAGATGGCCATGAGAGTGATATCAGTGTGATGATAAGATTTGCCATGAAAGCAAAAGGGAAGATGTTTTTTTTCCCTGTAAAATTCGACCAAAATATATTACCGTAATTTCCAGACTATAAGCCAGTACATTTTTCAGACACTTTTAACCCTGCAGCTTAAACAATGACGCAGCTAAAATGAATTTTTAAGGGTTAACCAGCTTCATGACGCCAATACATGGGTGATGCATTCAGGTGCATCACGTAACTCAAACCTTTTTGTTCATTCTTTCTTTTTAAATTTGGTGGGTGAGGCTTATATTCAGCTGTGCTCAATGGTCAAGAAATTATATTACTAGTTTGTTTCTGACTGAGAGGGGAGCTCTTTCTTTAGCTGGTCTCGGTCTTTAAACCCACATGCCCTGCAGTTTACAATCATTAGTAATAGTCACAGGTTGTGCATGAATGTCTTGTTGACGTGCATATTGACTACCCTCCGGAATCTAATCTGTCTAATCAGATAACCTTCAATTATTCGTAATATAAATGAGAAATCGGGTGGATGACAAAACAATATTTAGTGGTGCAAGCCTGTCTAAATATAATTAAATGGCAAAGAAACCAAGGGATCTGTGTTCAAACTAATACGTGTCAGATCTGAAGTGTACATGAAAAAAGGGACGAATCTGCAGAGACCTCAGCCTTTTGGTGATACAGCTCCTGACTTACTCGATGGCTGGCAGAGGCTCCCTTGCCCTTTGTTTTGGCTTTGCCTCCTGCTGCTGTGGCGCTGCTGCGCCGTGCCTGCTCGTGGTCAAACTCTAGATCCTCCAGGCGCTGCGTTAATGCCAGTTTCTGCTGAATAGCCATACGCAGCAGAGAATTCAGCGTCTTCTTCTCGTCCTCCGCAGCAGCCAGCTGCCTCTGCATGTCGTCCAGCTGGGTCACATACTCGTCACATCTGTGAGAAACGAGAGTCCAGATGGACACAGGAAGGGCGATTAAACTCTACTGCCAGAAGGGGGAGCCGTTGGCCTCGGTCTCCTGCTAGAAACACTTGTCTACATTCCCCAGACTGCATTTTCCAGATGGGAGGATGAGTTGACTGCACAAGTGTTGCATCAGACTTGTTCCCACAATGCACTGCGTCTTTCTCATAAACACATAAAACAACAGCAGAAATAGCAAGGCTACAATTTTTGTAGAGGTACCAAATAGAAAGAATAAACATACACACATATTGTTGCTTTACATTTTTTGTTTTGTCAGCTATAACAGATGCCAACCTGTATAACGCTTGTGCTCTTTACCATTGGGCCACAATGTCAACAAGTGACAATTGTTTTCATATACGTTGTCTCCAACGCCAAAAATGTTGGAGTCAAGTGTAAAACATGAATTCAAACAGGATGCAAGTCTTGGATTTGGAGAAACAAAACAAAAACAATAAGCATGCATATAAAATATTTGTCGTACCTGGTGGCAAACATGGCGCGGAGTGAGGAGAATGTAGCAGCATCCTCTTTCAGAGCTTTGAGTTCATTACGAAGCTTCATCATGGTTTCAGTCACCATGGCCTTCTCACTGTCATACTTGCTCTTCAGGTTGGCCAGCGCCACCTCAGCTGTCTGGACACACAAAGTGAGAAGCATTAATTCTGCATCTTGTCACTTCCAACTTGCTAAATTCTCTGCACCGTAAAGAGCTCTCACAAAACTAAATGTTTGATGAGCAACATTTTCTGGAGGCGAACTGCTCTAAAACCTCAGCAAGCAGCACAACACTGTAATTCTTTCTTCCAGGACTCCTAATACATCTCTACACTGTGAAAGAGTTCTGAATGATTTTGGCCAGACGATTGTGACTGCATGATGGAGCAGTATAACGCTTTGAGGCATTGCGAAAACCCTCACACAGTGGTGGATATGAAAGGAAGTACGGTTAAAAAGAGGCACGAGAACGACGGCGCTACAGCACCTCATCCCATTCTGTCTCACTCGTTTCTGAAACAATGAACATCCTTCCGTTGACAAACAGCAGATATTTCACAAACGCACACAACACAGTGGGAGCAATCGTCTGACCTGCTTGTTGGCCTTGAGCACAGCTCTGAGAGTGGCGATCTGTTCCCTTTTGGTGCTCAGCAGGGACTTCAGCTTGAGGATCTCCTCCATGCACGCTTCCTTATCTTTGTCTGCCACAGCGCTCAACTCCAGATTGGCAAGTCTCTGGCGCGACAGCTCTGTTGTGCGGTCCACTGCCTGCTGCAGGTGGCGGATCTGGTCCCTGATGATGGCGACGAGGTTGTAGATGTTCATGGGTTCTGGGCGGTGCTCGTGGACCGGAGCTGTGGTGGCCGTAGTGTTGTTGGTTTCTGACTTCCCGGCTTCCGTCTCGGTGATCAACCCATTAGTGAGAAGCAGAGACTGGTGCTCCTTCCCTACTTGTCCCCTCCTTACGATGGCCTTGCCCTCCTTGTAGTAGTCGAGCATCACCCGGTTCGGCATTTCGTTGTTGCACATGCACACGTGGTTGTAGAGATTGGCCAGCTCTTCGCTGAAAGCTATGAGCTCATCCTGGGCCACGTTTAGACTGCCGAGCGATTCTCCCGCAGCGTCACTGACCAGACGGAGCTCCTTCTCCAAGCGGGCCACCTCCGCTTTATCTGCCTGGCTTGTCTTCTCCAAGGACGACAACTTTGATCTCAAGTCTTGCACGTCGCTCTCCAACCGCGCCCGCTCGTCTTCATACCGCGTTCGACACTCCTCGTACTGCGCCCTCAGTGTCTTCAGCTCTTGCCTCAGTTCCCCTGCTTCCGACACCGCCACGGTGTATTTGCACTGCAGGATCTCCGGGCCATTTATGTCCAGCTCGTAGTAGTCGCCATCGTCGTGGCTGTCCCTATCTTTTTCACTATCCAGAGCCGACTGGCGCTCTTTACTGGCATGGAGTTTCCTCATCGCACTAAGGTTTTCAGTCAGTTTGTTGACGGTTTCCTTTTGCTCAGACACTGTACCATAGGCCTGTTCCAGCTGCTTCTGGTTCTCCTGCAGGGAGCTGATAAGGGCGGCCTTCTCCCTCTCCACCTAATGCAGATAGAAAAGGTATTTTCACTTAGCTTGATAGAAGCCGATCAAAACAGGACTGGCACAAAAAAGTTTACTCAAACATCAAATGCTGCATTTGTGCACGTCACAGGTATCTCACCTGCATGAGCTGTTGTTTGAGTTTCTGTATCTCTGAGATGTTGAGCTCACTCAGCAGGTCGTCCACCAGGCTCGGAGCCGGCTTGAAAGCCTCTCCCCTCTTGCCCCCTGCAGATCTGTTGTCTTCATCACTCTCACTTGCTTTAATCAATCCGTTCTCAAAACCCCTGATAAGATCATCGTTGTCTGGGTCAATGACAGTGGAGGGATCGTCTTGGAGTTTGGGGCCATCGATGGACATATTAAAAGGGCTACTATATACCGATCCGCCGATCGTCATGTAGTGGGAAAGCTCTTTACGCAGCGTGGCTTTCTGCTCACGCTCTGTCTTAATAGTCTCTAAAGCTTCTGTCAGCTGCCGATCAGCGATATCTCTAAGACGCATTGCTTCCTCCAGCTGGCTGTGAAGACACTGGGTGTCCTCCTCCAGACGGCGGATTTCATGTTTTAGACCCTCAAATTCCACCTGTGCAGATGATCACAAACAAAACAAGGCAAATTATTGTTGGGGCAAAATATGCACAGTTCTACTTTTCAGAAAAAGATTTTGAAGGCCAAATCTTGTTTTTTTTAATTCTCTTGGACATGGATTTAATTAGCTTTTGATAACATCTTTAAATACTGGTAGCAGGACACCAACACCAGCCTGGGCAATTATTTCTATAAGAACAACTAGCCAAATGTCACAGATTATATCATTGATGCATTAATTTTCCTAATGGGAAAAAAAAAAATTGAGGATTATTGGAGAAAAAAAAAGAGTCTGATTGTGATTCAAAATGCATCAAAATCCAAAACCTTACAAGTACATAACCAAATCAGTTTGTAGCTACACTGGAAACCAAAAGCAACAACTTGAGTTGTTTGAAAGATAAAAACTAGAATGCTACCACAATATTGGTAAGACACTAAAGAGTATTGGGATTAACTCGAGTCTCACCTGGTTCTGTCTCAGCACAGACACTTGCTTTTGGAGAGAGATGTTCTCCTCCTCCAGCTCACTGTAGTCCTGCAACTGGCGAGCCTCCCGAATTTTGTACTCTCGAATGTCATCTCGCAGCTGAGTGCGTTGCAGCTCTGCCAGGTCCGAGTTCTGCACACAAGAACAGAAGGGAGGATGAAGGATGCATTACGTGTGGAACTGTAAATCGATCGCCACTATCACCGCATGTAGTGATGAGCAGCTTGCAACAAGACAAAGGTCTGGTCAATGTGAGTGAAATGAGGACCAGCATGTCTGCATGTTTCACATACCAAAGGGCCAAGACCTTGGCAGGCAACCGTAATGATGGCGGGATGACAACATGGTCCACTTACCAATCCATGCCGCAGAGAGCCCCGGTGGAGGACATCCTTTGTGTCACTCGCTGTGGGCCATTACATCATCTGCCCTGCTGGGCTCAGTGCAAACTTGCTTGTGGGCCTTCCCCCATTACAAGTGCCAACTTTGTGACAACACACACCGAAGACTTGACGTGAAATCTGTTTTATCTAACTTGTTACGATCTCAAAAATGAACTTCAGACTTGTGGAGCAGCAACATGAAATTCTGATGATTTCTAACACAAGGAAAGGTGGAATTACAACCCACAATTTTAACTGAATGTGATTAATAAAACATTCAACGTGGTAAAAAAAATAAAGGTTTTGAGAGCTATATGAGTATAACAGAAGAATCCCCATTTTTCACCAACTATTATCATTATTTATCATTACCTCTCTCATCTCCAGGGCAATAGATGACAGGCGATCATTCTCAGCTTGTGCACTGGAGAGGGAAGCTTTGGCCTGCCGGAGCTCATTCTGTAACTCAAGCACCTTCTGCTGGTAGAGAGCCTCCTTACTGGCAGACTCCATAATGAGCGACTCCTCTCTGCTTTCTCCATCTGCTGCCACCTTCCTGTGAGTCGAGTGTGCTTGTCCAAAGGCCTGCAGACAGACAGACAAGGAAATAGTGACGTTGCCTCAAACTGGAGGTTAATAAATAAACTTTTTTTTAAACATGCAAATGAGTTGGAATGGAGTAGCTACCCGTGTCTTTTCGTCAAGAAGTGCTCATTCATAAATACCCAAGACGTCCCTTCATCAGCTTTATCCAAGATTTGACTATCTGTTTTTCTGTCACAGAGAACAAATCCATTTTGAACTATTGTTTCTTATGCGATTTAGTATATTATAGAACAGAAAACTAATATTAATAATCATTGCCAATTCTTCTTGCATTAAAAAGTGAGACTTACTTTACAAGCCCTGGTCTAATGAAAAGATATGTGGATCAACCAACTTCCAAAAATATTAAATCCAATCCAGTTGAAACCAAAATAAAATGTTGACGAATATTTTGGGCCTAAATTTGATGTAAAAATCCCATATTACGTATGTAGTGTCTTGGAAATAATAATGGCTTGGAGGAAAAGAAAGCGTACAGCATACATTAACAAGTTACTGATACAAACTGGTAATGTGACGGTCAGTCAGAAAACGGATGTGTGCAGTGGTCAGTCATCATGAGACCGGATCAGAAGACTGAAGGTAAGAATGAAATGTGATGGAGCATCAGTCTCAAAAAACAAAACAAAAAAAAAGGAACTATGTACTATCATGAGATATCAGGCGAGTGACTAAAACAGTGACTCACTTGGTGATTAAACATTCATCTTCCAGCTTAATGTTATAATGAGGACATAACCCACCCTCAGTACGACACTAAACATAAGTCATATGCCCACTCACAGGCAAGAAATACAGTTCTTCATTTTGGCTTGGAAAGGACTGTTATTGAGTAAGAATACACACATTTTAACGACCATTCGCTCACTAGTTTCATACATTTATCACTTCGGATTTGGAGCGTCACGGCTTGGGATGAAGTTTTACTCAGTCTGTCGTGTGAAAGACTCAGAGCACTGGCTGAGCTGAAGAGCCACGAAAAAAAGTACACTAAATTATTAAAAAGAGAGCAAAGAAGATACAGATAACAGACAGGAAGTAGCGCCCACAACCATGGAAAGAAGCCTCTATGGAAGTTGCTCTAATGGCTGGCCAAAGGCTGCAAGAAAGCTCAAATTGTAGCAAACAGAAGGAGAAATCCAGACTTCTCTCCTGACGTATAACCTCACTCACCCACACAATGAAATCTCAGCAGCTACGTCAAATGTCAGTCTGTCACACCAAAGACCACTTCTTTCCCAAAAGGAATGCAATTCAATAAGATGTTGACTGGGATTAACCGAGCGCCATAATGAAAGTCCTGTGATAGGCTGGTGACATGTTGAGTGTGTACCTTGTCATTTGCTCAATGTGAAACAATTGTTAGCTCCCTGAGCATCTAGTTTAAATAAAGCGGGTACACAAGATGTAACGAATGCAAAACGAGGTCCTCCAACTGAAGCAAGTTTAAAATGATGATATTTTGGTACAGGATTGAGTTATATCAAATCATAATAGAGGAGCTGCTTTCAACAACAACATAAGATTTCTTTCTTTCGATGCGGAATACCACTGATTCTGACACAGTTATTAGACATTAAGGGACCCAGAGGGTAAAATACACATTGCAATCAACTTATTTGAAAGTTGGGACAAGAAAGCTAAAATATCTATGAAAAAACTTATAAATAATGGTCGATTTTGAGTTTAGTTTGTCTTGAATTACATGTTTGCCATTTATGTGTTTTTTATTTCCTGTTAGACTCAGCCTTTACATACCAAGAGCAAGTGACAATAAATGATGCAAACTTTTGGCCCATAATAAACCCACTGCTTAAAATGAATGAATAAAACGTGGTTATACATCCAACAGGTTTTATGCAAGTGTGAAGGATTTACACTTTATGGTACTTTGGTATTCATGATGGCAAAAATGAGATGGGTTAATTCAAATGAGAAAAAATACTAATCACCTAACTGAAATGTAATGACAGTCTGATCAATCGATCAGGAATATATTTATTCTCGTCTGACCCGTTAAAAGCAATAAGATGGTACACTTAAGAGTTAAATGTATCTAAGATAATATGATGATCTATTGTCTCTGGGTGCAGTAGGAGCCTGTGTGCGTGGCTTCGTGGTCACTGGTCACCTCCTTCAGCTGATCCAGCTCCTGGCGGGCCGCCTCGTACTCCGTCTCCAGCTCATCGAACCGCTGCTTCAGCTGCTGCTTCTCCTCCAGCACCGCCAGCCCGTACTCCGCCGCCTGGATCTTCTCGTTGCTCGTTTCACGGAGCTCCCGTGTCAGGCGCTCCACCTCGGCCTTGAGCCACTGCGGCCCGGCTTCTGTCACCAGGACCGCGTCGGGATATTCCTGCTCTTCCGTAGACATGTTGGCGAGCCGCCGACTCCCAGCCGTAACGGGACCCAGCCCTGAGAGAGCAGGAGGAGCGGCCAGAAAACCACTGAGACCCGCCACTAAATCACTGCCTTCTTTGTTTGAACCGCATCGCCGGAGCGTAAACGGCGTTCAGTTCCTGGTGTGTTTCACTGCCCCAGACTTCGACGAAACCCGAATTATATGGTGGTTTTGTCATTCTCGTGCACTTTCTTCAATCCCTTCATGAGGCTGACAGAGGAAACTTCTGTTGAGATCATCGATTGGAAAAAGCTACACCACACTGCACGGCGCTCAAATCTTCCTGTTCGTGGCGGGAAATGTAGTTCAAAGTCAGATGCCGGTATCACAACGCCAACTCGATTCAGCTGCTATATGGACTTCATGTACCAGAATGCATTGCACAGTTTGGACCAGATCGCTGGACTTTCTGGACGCTTTTAGTGCATTGCTGTCATCTAGCGTTTGAATAATAAAACTTCAACTATTATCACTGTATGAAGATACTTATACTCGTTACTTTGCTAATGATGTCTTTTAAGTTGCCCGATTTAATCGAGATGATTAAAACCAAGTTAGTATTCCCACCAACAGACCCAGTGCAATACAATTGTTAGAGTGTCCGAAAAGTACAATAGTACATAAATAGTACGTATGTGGCAAATAGTGCTGTTCACTGATTCTCTATGACAGATAGATAGATAGATAGAGCAAGGGAGATAGATAGATAGATAGATAGATAGATAGATAGATAGATAGATAGATTCGAAAATTGCATTATTCTCTTGAGAACGGATTACTGAATGATAATGTTAAGAGCTGTATATCACTGTCAAATTAATCTCACATACCCTTTTTAGTACCCGAAGAGGGACCAGAATACCATTGGTGAAACAAATACACTGAAGCCAGTTCATGACAATGTTGAATATCTCTTTAAAATCAGATTAACTGATTCCATTAGTAATCTATTTGGAAAACAAACCCTTTCAAATTCTTAGAGCTGATATTCCGCAGTAAACCATGGGTCAAGAGTCAATCAGTATCATCCTCATTCATTTCTGTTTTATTGCAGATTATTATACTCAGGATTATTTGGTCTTAGTTTTTTCTTGATTCCCTATGTGATTAATAAAGTAATTTTCTTGTATAGAAATATTGTAGGGTAACAAAAGTGAAAGAAAAACCGTTCTAGTGTGGGACTTTCCTTAAATCTTTACTGGACAAAGTAGTCTAACAAGTTTATGGAAGTCACATGCTTATTTATGATTAGATGCACCTGTGTACAGACATTTTAGTGTCATATGAACACCTGAGTCTTCACTGGAAGCGTCCACCTGTGGTAATGGTAATTTATATTGATATTATTACTTCAGATACTTTCTGTATGTAAGGCTATAACGATTAAAATCTTTCTGTCTCTCTGTCACTCATAACCATTTCATTTTGTCCTTTCTTTTTCAGAAATATGAGAGAAAACGACTTATATAATTTCTACCAACACTGTATGCACATTATAACCCGCATTTTATAATCTTTTAAGTCCATTGGTTTTCCAAAACAATTTTCCTTAACATATTATTATGAACTTTTTCAGACAAGTATTACCACTTTTATTCACTGTGCTTTGGTCTGGGATGTGGAATGGCTTCATTTAGACCATTTCTATGTAAGTAGACAATCAGAATATTTAATCATACATGATTGACTTGCTGTTGGAAAGTCATATATTTGTGTTTGAAATGTCTGACATGGGTTCTGTGGATGTTTGAAATAATTTGTTTGTTGTTGCAGCTCTTTGGATGCCAATCAGCTTCGGTGTATTTTTCACCATAGCTTTTGAAATATTTGGCATCTTTACCGGTAAGGTATGCTTTACATTACAATGAATTGATTGATGGATTGATAGATAGATAGTGACTGTGCTGATCACTTTTTTCCAAATGGCTATCATTTTAAAACGATGCTTCAGGCTTTGTTTGAGAGTAATAGTATCACTTTTATTTTTATCTTTTGTCCTCTCTCAGACATGCCAGCCCATACTAAAAGATGTAAAGGCACTCCTTATCACAAAAGAGGTATCTTGTCTTTCATTGCTTTCATCATGTTCTTTGTAGTATGATCCAAATGTTCCTTACAACATCAGACTTTACTCCCCAAACTTTTTTTTCTCCAGATTTTTATTGGGGATTTTGTTCAGCAATGTTTGTGGCTCTGTTGCACCTCAGTTCATATCATGGTAAAGCAACATGGGTTTCAACATCTCAGATAAATGTAGATATCTTAGGAAAGTAGTGTGGTCTGTGGTTCAAATCTGTGCTTTCTTTCAGTCTACACAATGTCTTATGGTTGTGGGATCATAGTGTTCGCTCTCAGGGGAGCAAAACGGAAATACAGCTCTCTGAGGTGGGTGGAATATGAATGACTAAACATTCTTATCTGATGGCTGTGTTTCAACACTGACTGACTTCGATGTCTTCAAATGAAACTTAAAATTAATACTTGTTTTTCTGTCTCTTTTGATAGGAAACTGAGGAACAGACAAAAAGCCAGGTGGTGAAACTACAGAGGGTGGATTTTCAGGAAGGAAGTTGAAAAAGCTAACATGGACACCAGTATATCTCAGGCAGTCATATATAGAGTATTAAGAAAATGTCTCAGCAAATTCCCAAACAGAAAGTAAATAGGTAATATATTTGACACATAATCTGATTGAACTTCATTGGCATAAAAATTTACATTTTAAATACAGATATTGCTGTCAGTCATACTGATATCTTGTCTTTATTTTAGGTTCTGTGTTTGATGTATGACCATTTCTCATTTGATTGCTTCCTCATGTTAAAATAGTTTATCGTAGAAATTTGTTTTTCCTTTAGGATGGTCCCAGCCTCCCATAAAAATGCAAGAAACTGTTCGAGCATTTACCAATGTTTGCAAAAATGTTAAATAAAATAAACATCAGTCATATCTATAGTCTCCATCCTTTTGCTTTAGTAGAACTTATCTGCAGAGACTCTCTCATGTCTTTTGATCGTCTCTGAGATGTGTTCATGTTTCGAATGGACTTCATATGTTTCAGTACTCAACAGATTTCACTTTATTTGCTGCTACAGACACATACATGTGTAAGCTCCTGCAGATGAATCTTTATATTGGAGAGAAAGTTATGGGATTGAAGGAACTATCTGCCTTGCTAAAAAAAAAAAAAAACATTAAGATATGGAGGGCTAAAAAAAAAAAGGCACCAGAATTTATGTTTGTAAGCGCAAAAAAGCCAATAGATCCTCATAAAGTTAAGAACAACAAGACTTCTCCAGAATTGTTCAGAGGTCCTGCAGAACAACAACACTTTACTCCAATAAGAATCTTGATGGCAGAGTGGCTAGAATTAGGTTTCTCCTCTGTAAAATACACATAGAAGAGTAAAAGCTTACCTTTTTGATGACTGGAGTTAAAAACAATCAAACAAAACAAAAAACAGCTGCAGAGCTTTTTGAATAGTTGAAAATGATTTAAAATAAGCTCTGATAATAAATATCAGGAGAGAAAGAAAAATGACACATATCATAATACCTGCCCAGTCCCATAATAGTGAGTATGATAGTGAAACCATCATGGAAATGGGTTACAGCTGAGGGGAAGCTTCAAGGTAGGAAGCACATTAATGAAGAAAACCTCACTTAGGCTGCATTTCTCTGCAGAACTAATAAGAGAACATCACTGAATCGATGTAAACCCTGTCTTGGATAAAGTGGTGTATAATGGGTGGATTTCATTCCCAATGTAAGAAATACATTTTTGCTCAGGGCCACAATTTGACACAGAACAAATGTGAGCTGAAAAAAAACACAAATATAAAAAGAAGAAGCTATTGGAGACTTTTTAAGTCAAATGCAGAGGGCTTTAATACATGGAAATATGGTGCATACAAAATTTCAAGTAACAAAGAAAATGTTTGTTCTTAGGTTCACACATGAGATGCAACAAGCCATTGCTCTACCTTTATAGTTCCAACCAACTGGATTCTGCAGGCCTCCATCTTATGTAAAAGAGAAAAAGCTACACTGCTGATTCAAATGTACAGCTGGGGCACAAATGAACACTGAGGTGTGTTGGTTTATGGTAACTTTGACAACAAAAGGCAGTGCTGAGGAAAAATGACTTTTGAAACCAGAAAAGCTGAAACCATCTTATTATCACTGCTGTGTTGTACCGTTCTTTATGTCCTACCTACATTTGCTTATTTTTCCCCACTACCTTCTACACACAACAACTTACTTAGCTTATTTCTGACACTGCTGTCATGATCAACACCAAGTGTAAAACTATGCCCCACCCACTTTTTTAAGAGCTATTTCAGAACAACATAAAAAGCAATTCCAGCAGAAAAAAACTAATGAAAGAGCATTATATAAAAAACACACAAGAGCATCACACTGTATGCAAGTTGAACATGTAATATTGGATTGTTTAGAACAGTGAGTACCCATCAATGACAATGTCACTTATGGAGATGTTTTTATGACTGAACTGGATCCATGGTACCGCTGAGATTATGAGTGAGGATTCAGGTGGTTGTTTAAATCTGTGGATTTCTGCTTTTGATTGTGATTTGACGGATGCGCAAAAGGAAGGTCAACATGTAAACTCTACTTCAAAGTGTACGGCACAAAACCACATTACATCAGGAAACATTTAGGGGTATTCAAAGTGAATGAATTGTAAGAGCTGGGTGTCATGTGAATCAAAAACGTACTTGACTGCTGATTTTAACCTGATAGATTGGGTGGGGCAGGAAAAAAAATTTACTTGGCGTTGGTTGCACTGCTGAGCATCTTACGAATGGCCTGAGCTATGGCGTCACGGTCGATCCCGTAAAGTTTGAGCAGCTCATGTGGTTTACCACTGCGAGGAATGTGGGACACAGCCAGGCGATGCAGGTTGAAGCCAGTCTCGTTAACCATTGCTGAAGACACCGCCTCTCCGAGGCCACCTGGGGAACAACAGTTTATCACTTGATCAAGACGAAAAGGAATGGCCATTTCACTGACGGACAAGGGGAAATCAGTTGCTCTCAAAGAATTAGCCAAACCATGCACGTCAAAGTTAGTAAAATATGAAAAGAAATTCTCTGTTCCATAGGTCCGTAATATCAGACTGATTATAGCTGTAAATTCTCTTTGTCCACTCTAGCCCATGCCATCACCCATCCCCTTTCTCTTAACAGGCACAGGGCACCGCTGTCTACGCTATCTAGGTCACCGTCAGCCCCATGGGTATGTGCACAGCTAAGGAAATCTGACAGCACGCTGCTTCTCTGGCCCTCACACTTAGAAAATGTGCCACAGTACCAATACATGGCTTGCAATGAATGCACACAAGAGATATCCTCCCGTCAGCCAATGGGCAAATGCCACTGCTGTCGCTAGACCAATGGAAAAGTGCCAGCACAACCCAAACGAGGATGTGGACCAATGACAGGGCCTGGTCCAATAATGCAGAGGAGCCTCTTGCTGCAAGGTTGGTACTAGTCGTGCAGTAGGTCAAAGCTGAGTAAAATATGCAACGTTCATACAAACCTACCTTCAGAGTAGTGGTCCTCCACAGTGAGGATTCGTCCCCTGGTAGCACGCGTGTGATCGATGATGGTTTTAGCATCCAATGGTTTGATTGTGAAAGGGTCAATGACTCGAACAGCAATCCTCTCTGTAACATACATTTTGGTTGAAGCACAATACAGATGAAGATGAATCAATTAAAAACTAGAAAATAATAACACTGCTTTAGGTCAGCCAGTGATTTCTTCATCTACAGAAGTTTTAGAACCATTATTTTTCCATGAAAACTGTATAAAAACTGAATATTTCCACAGGAATATTCATCAAATATACATATAGGATGTAACATAGAATGGATAATAAAAGTGTGTAGCTAAATGAAAGGATGAAATATGTATTGTTCAAACGGGGCTCATATGTATAGACACATAATATCGATAATAGGTACAGAATTTGGTTTTCAGATAGATTGTTTTCGAAATATAGAAAATAAATGTACATCTGCTTCCATGCGGTACATTATGTGTTTGTGGAATTATCTTTCATTTACTGGATATCTCACACATGATCTTAGTATTTCATTTTCACCTTTTATAGTTGAACCCAATATCATACCATACTGTACCTTTCTTTAGATGTTCAGCTGCAGCAAGGGCCTCATGCAGGATCACTCCAGCTGCCACCACAGTCACCTGGTCCTCCTTGCTCTGGTACACCACCTAGCAAAATCAAAGGTATCCTCTATTTCCCTTTTCCAGAATCTGTCAGGTCTCCTTCTGTGTCTTGGTCAAGTCTATGTGTCTCATTGGTTCTGTCCTTTCCTGTTTTATTTTGGTACTCAGTTGTGTTGTCCCTGTCGCTGCACACTTATCTTTCCTGTCTGCTCTCCTGCCTCTGTGTGTGATACATCCGACTGTGATTCACCTGTGTCTGACACAGTGTATTTAAACCCTCTTTAAATCCTCTTCCCTCATTAAGCCCTCTTCCCTCATATGTCTGTTGCCAGATCTACTCAGAACCCTTTGTGTTGAGATGTTTTGAACTTAACCCTTGGATCACCCTCTGACCTGGAACTCTATGATAACATTCTTTGAACTTTTCACCTGTAGATCAGTCTGCTTTTTGGTTTAGCCGTGATCCGAATCTTGTATTTTGAAGCAATAGTCTATCCTCTAATTTTAGCCCCATGGTCTGCAAAAAAAGAACAGCTCACCTTTGCCTGTCCAACATGGAAGTCCTCATTGCTGTTATAGATGATGGCACTGTCTTGGCGACCAGTGCGGATGTAGCACACACCCTGAATGAAGGGGAACAGGGAACAGAGTGCATCACAAAACTATAACCATGGATCCTTTGGGGAAACCATTGCCTTGCAGTTAAATACCTTTGTGGTTACAGCCAATTCGACTGCTTTCTCTGTAGACACACCATCACAGGGGTAGAAAACGGTTGAGTTGGGAATGGTCCTGAACATCGCCATGTCCTCAAGACCCATCACAGAGGGGCCTTCTTCCCCTGCAACATAAACATTCATAGCTAATCATATCAATCAATAACTGAAGGAATCTTCAAAAGTCATCTACTTGTTTTGGTGAGGTGATACATGCAGATGCACGGGGATAAAGCTGCACTGCATGCAGTGTACCTGCTGACAGCTTCCGGGGTAGACACAAAGGGAGAAAAAGGGGAGGATCGAGTGATAGCTGCAAGGTCAAGGTGTTAAATTGTAAGGAAAACACATAATTAGAGGAAAAGGACAGAGGAAGGCATCAACCACAAGAAAAAACACAAAGATGTTACTTACTAATTAAGATAGATTTCACAGGGATACACCGAAATTGGATACAGTGCAGTGGTTGTGTTCAGTGTTTGGGAGGATTGTTTGTGAGGGTGTGAGAGATGTGTGAGGAGGGTTCTTGTGCGCATGGTGTGTTAGCAGCCGTTCACTAACCAGTTGACAGACCGCAGTGGGAGCCACACAGGTTGATGTTGCCCTCTGAGATCGCTGCCATACGAAGCTGGTCATAGGCGCGAGCAAAAAAAGAAGCAAG
Source organism: Parablennius parvicornis (assembly GCA_900302745.1). Classification (NCBI taxonomy): domain Eukaryota; kingdom Metazoa; phylum Chordata; class Actinopteri; order Blenniiformes; family Blenniidae; genus Parablennius; species Parablennius parvicornis. The sequence continues at coordinate 19,363 of OMNM01000352.1, forward strand.
AGTGCTGGCAAATACGATGTTCCTGTCACGGGCAGCGCATCCCATCGCAACGCTGACCTGGGAAAGAGAATGATTGTTTATTGCCTGTAGGAGCCATACGGATGTATCCTGAAGTACCCAGAGCCAGTTTAGATAGACAGAGGTCACACGAACTGGATCGCAAAGAGATCATCCATAAGTTCAAATATACGCAGTATGAAGAGTCTGTGAAAGTTTCTTTGAACCAAAGACTACTTAAAGAAGAGAATAAGTGAGCAGCGTTTCACTCAAATCTCTGAAGCTTATTTTACCATATGGGCAGATTCAGTAACATAGTTCCTCTAAGAAACAATTTCCTCTTGTCTCTGTCTCCAATACTTTCCACAGATCTACAAAATTGTTTCTTTGTCAAAACTAATATCTGATGTTGAATAAAGTCTTCATAAAGAGATCAAATACTGTTGAAGAATCTGTTTTTCTGTGTTAATCATAAATAAATTGCTTAACGTTAAGTATTTTCATTCAATTTCTAACATCTATTGAGGTTGCGCCCTTCAACTTTTCACTTCTCTCATGCATTCTGCCAGATGGTCCCACCCACCGCACTGATTAATATTTTACTTCTGAATA
>OMNM01000353.1:0-20068 GCA_900302745.1 Parablennius parvicornis
ATGGAATTAACCCGCAGAGGAAGACTGGACACGAAGGCACATGTATGCTTAATGCTCCTCCTCTGAAGAAACTTGACAGATGTTTCCTGATTACAAACCGTTTCAGTCTCCAGTGTGCTGGAACAATTCCTGGCACACAACTTCTGCTTTGCTTTGATAGATATAACCATTGTTCCTGTCACGACTTTCAGACAGGAACTGAGGGTCACATTCAAAACTACGATCTACAGAAAAGCATCTAAACTGTTAGAATTCTTAATCTTAAGAGTCTCTGTGAGAGAGCGACGACGCATCAACGAAAGTGGAGGTTCAGCTTTGAGGATTTCTTTAAACGAGCTCACGACATTAGTGGGTAAAACACAAAGAAAATGATTATTCTGATATTCCTGACAGAGCTGAGGGGATAAGAAACACATTATTGACTCATTTAAGCAGCTTCTATTGTGCTCAAGAGGCCTTTAGAATAAATTATTCCAAAGCACGTTTCATCTGTGAAAATAATGAACAGCCTGTTCATACTTCATGGAGCCGCCGACCAACAACAGCAGTCATATTTCTTCTCGAGACGACAGCTCTGCTCCAACGTTGTGAACAGGAAGATAATATCTGCACCATCCCAGCACTTCCACCACGATAGAAAATGAAACAAACTATTCCCTGCAGATTACCGACGACAACTTGAAAGTGTTCTCCTTCCAGCCTCAGCAGGGCTGCATCTATCAGCAGCGCTGCAGAATCTCTGTCCCTGACTGATAATTCACCCATCAACGGCACTTTTAAGTTTGACGTTAAATCGACACATTTTTGTGTCTGTTAAATCCTCCTGTTTGGCCACTTTTCAAATAATGAGGCCTTTTAAACACATCAACCTATTCAATTTAAAGTTTACAACGGTTTACCTGATGTAGGAAACTATCTGGATTTGTTATGGTGCCAGGAACAACTTCAGCCCACTGTCATATAATCAAATAGGTGAAATCCTAAACGTGAAGCTGTTCAGTTAGCAGATTCAGTCAAAAATCAAACTGCAGATAACCTATGAAGACAAGAAACAACATTTTCAACCCTAAACAACAACAGGACAGCATAAAACAGCTTGTTGTGCTCATTTCATATCAAACTTCAGCAGCCTTCTCTGCCTTCATGTGAACCAAATCAGAATCAACATTGAACAACAAAAAAACTGTTCATTTCCATGCCGAGTTTCCAGTAATAAAGATCTTGGAATGAGTGACTTCAGCAGAGTGGACATAGCAGATCATTGTCCAGTGCAGTGAGATGGTTTGCCAGTGACCTTTCCATCAGACAACTGGCACGGAAAACACGAGACTCTGAGGGTGACGGATTAAAGACTTTTACACAAATCAACCTTTAATACACAAGTAAATATGGTATTGCAAACAATCACTGAAGCCTGGACCTGATTTCTGAGTGGTGGCGTAAGTGTTAACGTTCAAAAACTCGCCTTCGTCAAGACCGAGGGTTCCAGTAAGGCAAAGCACACCCAGACCCAACTCTGTTGCGTGGCCACACAGAGAGTGCGGTTAAAATGTAGGCAGGGTTGTGAACGCCACCAAACGATGAAGATATGTGACGTCATTACGCAACATTAGTGGCGGGACCAACGCAGAAATTGAAGCCGCAGTTTCGCGGCGGTCCGAGAAAAGCCACATTTTTCATTCTGAACAGCAGCGTCCAGCTCCCGCTGAGTCTCCTCCTCTACTGTTACTGAGAGGAGTGTCTGCAAAGCGCTGGAAGACCGCGGCGCTGTGGAGCGTGCACATTTCAACAAACCGAGTCAACAAAACAACCAGTGTGCGCAAAGCGGCGTATACAATCAGTATCGGGAGGTTTTACGGCAGATGACATTTTAATATTGCAGGCTTTGTCCAAAGTGACGATCATCGCTGCCAATCAGCAGACGTGTGAAGGAATGATGCTGACGGAGCTCCTTCACTTCTCCAAGCTCACTGCCACAGACGGAGGCAATTCCTGGCGGGTCAGAAGTTTGTCTTGAGTGTTGAAGGTTGCTAACGGCTGTGCTAAACACATTTGACTTCACTTCAGTGCAGGGTGTGAACCACATAACAGCCACATTCAGCCTGATTTCTCCTCAACCAGACAAGAGCAGAAGTAGAACATTTGTGTTTGAGATTTGCACCAAAAGGCACTTTGACCTGCCATTCTTTTTTTATTTTTATTTTTTGTGGGAACAGTTTGCCTAATCATTAGCAAAAGTCATAGCACAGTATTTACAAATCTTCTGCATGTTTTGGTGTGCTTTTTGCGTTTAATGGTATTTGATATGTCGATACTGCCCAACTTTTGCTTTAGACCTCACTGCATGTGATCTAATATAACAATAACGTGAGAAAGATAAGGCTCAGGCCAGAGTCCAGCTGCAGGCATCATGACATGACTGCGCTAAAAGCTCAGACAGAACGAAACCCAACATTTCTCCTCTTCTTGCCTCATCCTTCATGAAAAAAATGGATTGTTACTGGAATAAAGGGACCAATTAAAAATGCTGCAAAACAACACGACTGACTGAGCACGACTGAGACAATGTGCCAATCATTATTTGCCCCACAGGCTCCCGACACGAGGGCTTTGAGTTGCAACATCAATCATCGCTCAAGTAAGAACATCTAAATCGTCTTTCAGCCTGAATAGGAAATCCAGGACATGGGGAAGTGCCGTCACAAAGGCTTCTCACCGTTCTTCTCAAACCTTGCAGCGTGCCAAATTGAGATGATGCTTTTATTCCTCTTTCTGGGGAGTGGGTGTGAATACAAATAGGTCAGTAGCCCAACCCCCCTCCCTCTTAACTGAGCAGGCAGCAACAGTGGCAGAGACGGCGTGACGTGGTGGGAGAGCGTAAAGCCACCAAGCGCCGCGCTGCCTCTCAGAACCAAACAACACACAACTCGGACTGCTACCTTCCGTTCATCCTCCTCCCCCGCCGCCGCCGCTCTCACCCCTCACAGACGGCACAGCGACGGAGGGGAGCGGAGCGTGACGGGCTACTGAATGAGGAGGGCGAGAAGAGGAAAATGACAAGAAAAAAAGGACAGAGACGCACGTCGAGGCGGAGGGGAGGCGACGCGAGAGCGGGAGGAAACGCGGATCAGCGTGAAGATGAGAAGAAACGCTTAACACGGACTAATCAGGCATGATTCAGACATGCTGCTCTGATATATACGCTGCATCACAACAAGGACGGGGGAAAGGACCCAGCTCATCGCCAACTGTCTACTAAAGAGTCTCCTCTCCCTTTGGCCAGACTAAACAGCAGCAGCAGCTGCAGCAACGTTGGACTCAAACCTCTGGGGACGATGCACCAAGGCAGAGGGAGATGCTGCAACGCTGAAGCTCAGACACATGTTCTGCCCTCGCATGCATGCACAGCATTTCTGCATGCATGTGGTAGCGAGCCCTGATCGCCAGCAGCTCAGAATTATGGACCGATAAAAATAAAAACCCATTTGTTCTCATGGAAGGTAAAAAAAAAAGAGGAAGCTGAAGGTGATTTTTCACACGTTGCAGAGGGAAATGCAAAACGCCTGTAGAGGTCCACAGTGTGTGTTAAAAGTGTAAGTCATCATGCTCTGAAACGATGGCGGCCAGTAAAGACAAATAGCACCGTCAAAATGGGTAAGTTTTTTTTTTTTTTTTGATGTGAGGACTTGTGCACTGTGAAATGTGCATTCGAGGGACAGGTTACACAGCAAATAATCATTAGTGACTGTGTTTACAGGATGTGGTGGGTGTGCCTTTTTCAAAGAAAAGACCTATTTTCTATTTCTCTTGATGCGTGTGTGAAAGCAATCAGTCCCTTCTACTCTGACAAACCACTCTTTGTCTTGCCTGGGTACTTCAGGAGGGGAGTGTGTCAGTCATTTAAAAAAAAAAGGGAAAGAACATACTTCAGTCAAGCGTGAAAAGGAATCTCAAGTTGAGGAAGCAGAAGAATTTGTTGACGCAAAAACATGCAAAACAATTAATTTTCTGTGAGACAAATACCAGTTCATGTTTGCTCATTTGGGAGTTTGTAACGTGACAGATTTTCCAGGTGGGCTGCTCATGATTTACTAAAGCTGACATTTTGATTTTTAAAAACTCTGAAAAGTGCCACGAGTGTCACATCAATACTAAATAAATCTTATTGAAATATCAATGCAAGGCCACAGCATTTCATTTCAACATAAATACATGTTACATGAGGCCATGATGTCAATGATAACAATCGCAAACATGCTCAGTCACTGTAAGCTATGAAATATCCTCTTAAAAACTGCTTGTTTACAAACAGATTTAACAGTTAACAGATCTTGAAGAAAACATTTTTAATTGGAGCAAATTTACCATAAACTGCATGGTAATGCCTCATTACCACAATGCCTCACAGATTTAACTTAAAAATTCTGTTTATTCCCACTTGAAACTTCTGAGTCACTGTTATGGCGACTGTATCGTCAACATATCGACTTGCATTAAGTGAGATTCCATATTTGCATTATTGTCTTTTTCTATTCAATCGCAGGACCTTCAAAAAAGAGCTTCATGTATATGAAAACGTCACAGAGTCCAAGCTGCTGAGACAACGAGCATCGAGGTGAATCGTTGCCAGCCGGCCGTACCATGCAGTGGAAACGACGTCACTGCTGTACACACACAGCAAAACTTATTTACATACTCTCACTGCTGGGCGTGTTGGTGTTTCTGGTGCACCAGGTGTGGCTACCTCGCTTCACCGGGATGCCGCGGTGGAGAGGCCATCCTGTCGTGTATGGCGGCGTGGGGCTTCAGAACGCCAGAGGCAAATGGAATACGAGCGGCAGACAGTCAGCCTGGAGGTTTGTGATCGTTCCCCAGCCGACATTTAAGGCCGACGTCAACGAAAGCTCCCACGAGAGGCAGGACGTCTCCTTCCAACTCGGAGACCTGAGTTTTGACCACACTCCGGCAAACACCAGTCAGACGGATGGAGACGCCAGTGGCGCCGTCACCGATGGACCTTTTGCTTACGTCATTAACGAGCCAGACAAATGTGCAGGGAACAAAGGCGCTCCGTTTCTGGTGCTGCTGATTGCGACGGAGGCTCGGCAGGTGGAGGAGAGGAACGCCATCCGGCAGACGTGGGGCAACGAGAGCGTGGCGCCGGCTCACGGGTTCGTTCGGCTCTTTCTGCTAGGCAGAAATGGAGGAGAGCTCGGGCTTCTGCAGCAAAGGATGCTGCAAGCGGAGAGCCGCAGGCATCACGACATTATTCAACAGGACTTTCTGGACACGTACAAAAACCTGACCATTAAGACACTGATGGGAATGAACTGGGTGGCGACATACTGCCCTCAGGCCGGCTACGTTATGAAAACCGACAGTGACATGTTTGTCAACACAGAGTACCTCGTTTATAAGCTGCTCAGGCCCGAACTCAAGCCTAAAAAGAACTACTTCACGGGTAATAACATGAGAGGCTTTGCACCCAATCGAAATAAAAACAGCAAGTGGTACATGTCCCCGGAGCTTTACCCCAGTGACATCTACCCCACCTTCTGCTCCGGGACTGGTTATGTCTTATCTGGAGACGTCGCCAGAAAGATATATGAAGTGTCTCTTAGTATCCGCTACCTGCACCTGGAGGATGTGTATGTGGGAATATGTCTGGCCAAACTGAGAATCGAGCCGACGCCTCCGCCCAACGAGTTTCTGTTCAACCACTGGCGGGTGTCTTACTCCAGCTGCAAGTACAGCCATCTGATAACCTCGCACGGCTTTCACCCCAACGAACTTCTGAAATACTGGCATCACCTTCAGAGCAACAAGCGCAACGCCTGCATCAACACGTTCAAAGAGCGAGCGGGCAGGATCCATTCCAACAGGGTGGTCGGAGAGAAACCGGCTCAGTAACAAAAAACATCTCAATTACTGTAAACTTACAAATCACACCCAACATCTCGGCCCGTTTTCTTCTGGTCATCAAGCGTTAAAATCCACATTTCATTCATAAAGGGACAATGAAAAACCTGCATCAATGTTGTGCTCTGAAGTTATGGCATATTTTATACAAGATATAAAAGATGTTTTTAGGTCTGAGTGATGCCACTGGACAGTTTATGTATGCAATTCTATTCTAGGGGGAAAAGAGCTGTGTTATATTGTGGTGCAAAAGCTTTTTTTTTGGTAATAAATGATATTTAATCTGAAAACTGAGTTTGTGTTTGAGAAAAAAACACTGAATACTGTCTAATATCTAAATCCTTCACATAAACCTTCTAAACTAAAAAAAAGTGTTCTTATAGTCGTATCAATATCCCGGAAACTGTGAATGCCAACTGATGACGTGGCAGTTGATAATACATTAATCATGTGGTAATCAAGTGTCTGAAGTCTTGTAACACAAGGAGAAAGCCGAAGCCAAGTGTCGCTCTTACCGTCACAGACTTCAGGGTCATGCCGTGGTAGGTGCCCATGGTGTCGATCTTGAAACCCTCCGTTTCTAACAAAAGGCAATGTTGCAAAAGTAAAAACACAGAATGACACTGAGAAAAAAAAAAACATGCTTGAAATGTAAAGAATATGCAGAACTCAATCTGAAACCACATAAAGTAAGATTACACTGTTCTTCTAATCTGTTTCTACGAGACTCGCCATTACAAAGATGGTGGACGCATTTTTTTTTTGATCTGTGACTTTAATTTGAAAGGATCATCAATCAGATTTGCTAATTAACAACCAGTGTTGAAGGGATCAGTCGTGGCTACAGCCACTGTAACAACGAAACACTGTAAAATATAAAGACTTCTGTTTTTCTGCCAAAGAAAAACATTTTTTAACAAGAGATCATCAACATTTCTCATCAATCAACAATTCAATCTATTATTTGTTAATACCGTTACTTAATACGATTACAATGATCACGATAGACATGAAATATTCATACAGCAGGACTCCAATACCAGTGTCCAAGTGATACATGAGTGATCAAAGTCATGCTGCTGTGTAGACTTTATGTGTTGGTTGACGTTTCCACATGTGTTTTCATTTTCTGAGTCTAAATGTGGAAACTGCTGTGTCAATAAAACGTAGGTTTCCCGAGCACTCAGGCAAGTGATCTGGATAACTGATTTTTTTTACTGAAAATGCCTCTCAGCCACACATATACGGCTCTGTATAGGGTCGGTGTTAAAATCGAGGACGATTAGAACTCACCCTCTTTCCCTTTGAATCGCTCCTGATCGTATCTGTTGTAGGCGGCTGGGACGGGCTGCTTGTTCCTTAGGGACGGGTCCTGCAAACACGAAAGATAATTTAGAGGTGCATCACTGAAAAATTTACATTTATTGCATCAACGGTCACAACTCACTAGCTTCCACTATTTCAATGTTTGACGATCACATGCTGGTCCGACTGACAACGGAATACTGATGTTTACATTATGAACAGTTTATAAATGACATGCAAACTGACAGTTGTTTGCTCTGAAACAATATGAAGACGTGGCAAGAAACAAAACAAGTCATTTTACCACTTGAGTGGTGTTCTGTGCAGGTCTCTGTTCCGGTGCTCGGCCTTCTTCTCTGGCTTTCACTGACTGGAGGATGGCAAAGATGTTCTTGGAGAAGTTCTGCAACAACATATAACAAGTTCAACAAATTTGGAAGAAGTTGACGCCTGATACTGATCAGAAAATAGCTACGGAAGATGAGTTCCAGTTCATCAATGCGTTTCCAAGTCGTTGCGAAACAGTGTATCTAAATGCGTTCAGAGACAGATTTAGTGGATATATTGCAATAAACCCAGTGATAGGCCAATGTTTGCCATAATGTAAAAAAAAATAAATAAATAAATTAAAATTCTTGAAAGAGATTTTAATTATGTAAATGTTTTCACACACTCGTCCTGTCTTATTAATGAAAATCCTCAAGAGGGTTCTGCTTGAAGGCCCAACAAGTCTGAAAAAAGAGCAGCACTGTTAAATCAACTAATACCCCTACTAATAACCCTTATAATGGACACGAAAATAAACACTTCTGCTGCCCTCTAGTGGTTATTACTTTCTTATTACAGAACAACCCTTCTGAAGTTCCACCCTTGAAATAAATTTTTGTGGCTCGTTGAAAGTGACTACCAATCAGCAAATGTGTAGAGGAACGATGCTGATTCCACCTCACTCTTTCTTACTTAACGTTAAATACTCAGGATCTACTCAAACACTGAATGACATTGAATGCCACACCACTCTCACCAAGGTCCTGCATATATGCGCTGATTACAATCTAAACTAAAAGTTGTTGACTTTAATCATTTCTATTGTGCATCGCGATGCGGATGTGAACAAATTTGCATGAATGCAGTGACAGAACAGTTGATTATAACATAGTAATACCATTTTTTGATTTTCCTGCAGTTCAACAATAACTACTTGTTTAGACTCTACACATACTATAGACTGTAAGGCTGTTGGAGCCACCACACATTGATTTGGACCGTGAATTAGGCTTTGCAGCATTTAATAAGTACTCATATCTCTACTATGCAAGTAACTAAGGGTCAGTACTTCCAAAAAAGTAGCATCTGTGCATTCCTAGACTGCTTGTATTGTATGACAATGAGCAGTTATGAAGAAAATTGAGGATGCAACACATTGAGCATCGTGCTGCTCCGTGGAATCAAATCAAATCAAAGACAAGATCATCGTAACCCAATGATGATGTAACAGCCATAATCTACACATACATAGTCATGATAGAAAGATTAGAAATGCAAATTATGTAAACTTAATTTGCTCCTAATTGCAATTTGCCTAGCCTCTAAACTCAGCAGCCAATATGACAAGTGTGTATCTTAAGGTCAAATCCAGCACTTTGAGAACTCAGTGTAAAGGAGAACAAAGACAATCATTGCAGAGCGACATCAGAGAGATTGGAAAGCTCTGGTTTAAAGTGGACTCTGACCTTCCCGGTGCTCTGGAGAATGGTTGTCCGGGTCCTCCAGACTCGCTCCCGGCTGACAATGTCTCTGGTGACGTCCACTTCTGCGTCTACGAAGCTTCTCTGCTTCAGAGTTATGTCGTCATCGAGGTCAGTTTTAATAGTTGAACGTTTCTTGGCCATAATTTTGGCTTTGATGGCTGCAATTTTTTCCACCGACATGGCCTCAGACAGTGATCTGGAAGAAAAGAGGAGAAATGGCACAATCGTTTAAACCAGAATCTGCTTAGATGGAAAAGGCACATGTGGTTACAAACACGACAGCAAAACCACATTTATCAGATTATCTTAATGAGAGCTGCTTAATTTAAGACAATCCAATAAAATGTCCAGTCGATAAGGTCTACCCTTTACAAACTCAATTTTTAGTTTTGCTACGAACCATCAGATCAGTTTTATTTCAAATTTCAAACATCACCGTGAAGCTGAATATATGAAACAGCCATTGTCATGGACAACAATTAGTGTGACAAGTTTATGAGAAAGCTCTGATATCCATCCTACCTGATCTGGTCGGTCTGCACAATGCCTTCTTTATGACCCTCCAGACGGGCGGCCAGACGCTCCTTGTCCAGACGCACTCGTTCCTCATCCTTAAAAATAAAACAATTACAACATTACAAAAGTACAAAGTAAAACCTAACAGTCATCCATTTATCGAGTCACTTCTCACTGCATAAAGAACTCAAATATACTTAGTATTTTCATACCAAATCCACAGTGGCTAAAAAAAGTTTCTTCATCACACAGGAAATATTTGGGTGTCGATACTATGAGCGACATTGTCCATGACACGGTACCTTTCATTTACTATTTCTCTGCTTCTCTGGCCTTGCATATGAAAGAACTGATTAACTAGTTGATCAATGAAGTGCAAAGTCTGAGATGACTGAATCTAAGTTTTAACCATCAAATACACTCTTGTTACAGTTTTGCTGACAAAAATAAGAATATTAAGCAAAACCCAGAATCCAGCAGTTGTTTTAGAAGCCTGGAGGTGCAGAGCAAAAGCTGCATGTGGAAATAGATTTTAAAGAGGGTGAAATGTTCAACAATATCAACATTTCCTAACTATTATCTCGGTGCACCAATCGAGTCGTTTTGATCGTCATGTCATTTTCTGCTGGTTTTCTATTTTTTAGTCACTTTAGATGTGGCATCAGTCACATTCTGATGTGTAGTAAGGGGATGGAAATGACATTTATTATAAATTATCTCATGCAGTCTGTGGTCATACATCCGTGACAATGGCATCCTGCAAAACTTACCTAGAATCATAGACTTTAAACCTGAGTAACCAACTGTGAATACTATTTATGATGACATAAAGTTAGGACATAGTGGTTTTACCTCAATCCTTGGCTTTTTGGCTTCAGAAGATACTTCATCTGCTGCTCGTTTGACTAAAAGCAAAAAAATTTAATTAATGTTTAGCAGTGCAACACCTTTGGTGGATTTGTACCTACTTCTTTTACTTGAATTATATCTATTAATTGCTACTCGACTGCAAGGAGATGCAAATGAATCTGAGAAAATAGAATGTTTACAACACAAACTCATGAACTTACCTTGCGTTGGCCTTTGTAAACCTATTTCTATAGGCGCACTTCTGTCAATACTCGTTGACGTAGCTGTAAACAAACAAAAGCAGGTGATCACATTCATGAAACATGCCATCTTAGTACAGTACTCAAGCAATCATAACACCTTGAAAACAACTGCGTAAACATCTTCAGCTAGTGAAAACATGGGGTGAGGGGATAGAAATACGCGTTATTATATGATGATCACAAACAGATCACACTTACGATTCTCGCCATTGAGATATGAGAGCAAATCCTTTCGATCTGGTCTTCTGACAACAGGGATGTTCTCCGTCTATAAACAACACAATCGAGTTACTCAAGACATTTCCTCTGGGTCCACAGCATTCAGTTGACAAAACAAAAACAAAACAGCATGGTGTACATGAGAGATAAACAGCGATGCGCAGGTTTCGTAACTTACTGCGGCTCGTCGCACATACGATGAATGCGGCAGGTGCACATTGTTGAGCAGGAACAAGATCGAGTCTAATGTATAGTACTCTTTAGGTTGCCCCTCTTTGCCAGTACTAGAGGTAAAAACACAGACAAACAGTCGCCTAAATAGAATCTGTACATGGAAATTAATTAGGAAGCGACAAGAAGGCGATTTGGTCACGGTTTATGAATTTTAAAAGAGACAAGGATTCTGGAGTCACATAAACACGGAACTATCGAGTTATCCTACTTGCTGAAATGCAATGCATTTTAGCTTAAAATTGCTACGCATGAGCAAAGTCTATGTCTATAATAAGAGAGTTCTCGTCAGACCTTTAGAATGGCAATTAAATGAGTGTTTCCCCTGGAACCTCCAACAACATGGAACACAAGTCAGCTAACACCGCTAATCAGCATCACATCAGAACTGCAAGTTCTGCGGTCTCTCCGAAATACCAGAAAAAGTTTTTGAAAGCAGTTTTCATTCATATAAGATAGTGAATAGGCTTCATGCATTCCTATCCTATACATAAGTATTAAATCGAAGCAAATAAATGGTGTTTGAAGTTTGAAGCGGAGCAACGAGTTAGATTAGCAATTTAGCATCTCAAAGCTAACCAGTCCTCCGCGTCACAAGGCAGGCCTGCTGAGACAAGTAAAACACAGTCAAGGCGCTGACATACCCCCAGATTATGTAGTTGGTCTTGACATTTTTCGGCCAAGAGAACTCTCCGAAGATAACTTCATCTCCTTTTGCGACGATTTCTTTTTTCTGGATGTTATACTGACGAAGAACACTCAACACATCCGCCATCTTCACTCGTCTTCATGTAGTGCGTTAAGCCCCCTGGTATCAACATAAGCTGGCCTCGCAGAATGCCTGAGTTCAATAAAACTTGAAACTATGACATTTTGAAATGTTTAGTAGTCTTGCATTTTTTTTTTGATGACACTTTTATATTGGCCATTTTATTTTGTGTTCAGTTTGTGTCATATCTTCACATTTTTAACTTTGTTTATTCATGCAATTATGTTCAATCTGCAACTATTATGATGTAATAATTTTTATATCCCCCACCCCCCTCCCAGTGTTATCTCACAAAAATGTAACCACACATAGGAGGCAGACAAATGTTTGGCCTTTGGGCTGATGCCCAGTTGGCTTGTTCATAGCTGACCTTCATTTGAATTTAATCTATTCACTCTTGCTTGTTTGGCTTAATTTGTCAGTAGACAGTTTGGTCTGAGTCTGAAAAATCTATAAAGAAAATCCAAGAATCGTTTTTGGAGCAGCAAATTCTTTATTAGGGCAGGGTTTACATTGCTACTACAGCCAAGTACATTTAACGCAAAATTGACACACCAGTATGATCGAAAAAGGTTAACCATGGTGAGGAAAATACTTGTGAACTACCATACTTCATAACTATTTCTCATCAGACTATGAACGTAGTGTCAACCGTGACTTTATACAAATATTTTACCTTCCAAAACATTTTAATCTTAAGTTCACAGATGAGCCGGACATCACTGTAACGTGTGGACAAACTATCTTCACAGTTACATGGTCATGAGGTTTGTTTCTCCCTCATAATGGAAAGAATAGTCACTGGTAGCAGTTTTAGGGTGCGCTGTCAGTCATTGCAGAAATTACTGCAATTACTGCAAAGAGCATTGCATTTATTTGCTTGCGTGTGCCCTAACAGCTAAACACTGAGCAGTGTGTATTTTCTTCAATGTTCAAAGAAATATAAAGTAGTGTAACTTAAATCCCTCCTATTGTACGTCTTACAAAAGTACATTCAGTTCAATGTATTGAAGGGAAGGTAGCAACGATCAGTTCATTTTTGCATAATGAAGATTCATGACAATACAGACACACAACTGGAGCAGACTCAGTCATGGTAAACAGTTTCTTATATAGCTCTCGTTTGTCCTTTCTGTACAGAATACAGCAAGATCCCAATATGTATGCATAGAATTTCAACTAAAGCATACCAATAATATCACGTCTTCAAACTGACAGTAAATTGACTTACTTGGGAATATAATCTGTAATGAAAATAATAACCCTCCAATAATGTATAGTCACATTTAAGAGCACCAGGGGTATTCTTCATTTAAAAAAAGAAAACACCAAAACATCAAACAATGTCACATTTTTGCTAAAATTTGCCGACATAAAACAATAATTACAAGAAATGGATCTAATCTAAAGGCATTTATTGATGTCATCTTCCATGTCGTCCACATCAATGGCAACAGGAACAGTAAAGAGGCTCAGACATCGCTGTCCCCCACTGAATCCTTCAGCCCTTCTAGTTGGACCCTGAGCTGCTCCCAGACCACCTGGGAGACATCTCTCAACCAAGTTCGGCTCTCCTTTGAGTCCCTCTCTCAAATTATAGAGAGGTCCACCACCCTATGAAGGAAACTCATTATAGTGACTTGGATCCAAAACCACATAAGGCAGGAATGGAAAAAGTCCTACAAATGATCTTTTTGAATCAAATAAATCAAAGAATTTAACAGCATATCAAGACACACTTCAAGGTATTCTGTTGCGTTTTGGTGCTTTTTCAGTTATTGTTTGTAGTTACAGGCTCGGGTTGAAAATACCTCTACACATTACATCAAACCTGCTAAAGCACACCATAGAAAAGTATTGGGAAGTACAGAGATCCATCATGGAATACATCTACAGTTGTACTAAGCCACCGTCATTGTAATTACTACTATTCTTGTTATCCAATCTGCCAGCCTCTTCCTGCTTTAAATCATTGGCATTCACAGTGGAATGGATTACTGCCTTTTTCGAAAACCATCACATGCACTGGACAGCCTGTCACATACAGACGCTTAACACATCATGTGTTATCACTTCGTTTTCAAATTCACATAAAACAAAATAAAATTTACGTGCTTAACATTTCCAGAGATTCGTCCAGCCCGCTGGACACTTTGTCAATTGGCGTCTAAACAACACAATACAAAAACTGAATCTTGAAGTTGTAAATATCAGCATATTTTGGATTAGTGCTGCTTAAGGGCACTCTACATGCTATATGAGCCATGCAGGTCCACTTTGTGACTTCTTCATTCTCTATCTTATCGACATGGTCAGAAATGGTCCTGATACTCCCTCACATCAGATCCTCAGCTAAGCTACGAATGACACTCAGTGCTCCAAGATCGAAGCCACAGATGCTGATGAGACCACGGTCTTCTGTGTCTGCAATGGCGTGTCCAATGGATGTCAGCCCACACATCACCAACTTGGAGTTTGCTCCGTAGGCCTGTCGGGAACAAATACATCGATTGATTTTGCTGCTGTGATGAAAAAGTTATTCATGAGCAGATGACGGTATCATGAATATTCTGATCAAGCCCAGCTAACTCCTCGTTCTCATTACGATAAAATAAATAATCATCGTGCTCCATCAACTAATCAAAATAATCAATGTCCAACATACAACAACAATAATGTTTTGAGAAAATAATGTGAAATGCAATGCCATTCTGTAAATCCTCAGTACCAAATAGCATTTAATATGAATGTGAAAAGGAACTCCATTTGCCTGATTATGTTTGTACCGATCAACTTATGGATTCATTTGACTCGGCGTTCCATAATCATAGCTTAGAAAAAAGATCTTTACCGAATTGGAAATTATTCTATCAAATCTCTTCCTCTCAAGCAGACATGGATGAATAAATGTACTTGTCTGTGCTTCTTTAAAGTCTCCACCGGGCTGGCAGATATAGTCCACAATGGGTTGTTGGTCAGAATGATGAAAATGTCGACCGACTTCCCACTCTCCGTGGCCCATGTGATGGGAAGGTTGCAGTCTGTGCTCCCACTTGGGATCTGGAATACATAAGGTCAGAGGTCAAGGTGAGCTTGTGTTCAGAACAATGAACATGAACACAACAGGTGGGACATGATACTATTTTCAGAAACTGTGTTATTTTCTATGGCTGTAAGGTTTTTGTCGGTGACACCAATGTGGTAACTCTATTTCCTCTTAGCTGTGCTGACATGCCGTACCTTAACCAGCTCAATTGTTGTTTCAGCGAGAGTCATGTCAGCAGAGATGGAGCAAGGAACCAAAGCTCCCTCAGAATAGGCCAGTACATGTGTGTCTGACTCGGTCCTTGCAAAAATCTGTAGCAGAAACAAAGATAATGGGAAAACGATCACGTTAACATTTCAAAATAAACCTTGCGCTTGCATACATACATTTGTATTCAATAAGTTTTAGTTTTGGTTGTAGTTGAGCTTCTGGGAACTTAAAATTACACATTTTCTACTTTCAGAAGTGTACCATTGTTTTCCTAAAGCTGGCATTCATTGATGTCAGACGTTGCAGTTACAAACTACTGAAAGGCCGAGGGACCGAGACACTACGGAAAGAATCTCCCAGGAATTCAGAGAATGTGTCAACATGCCAATTCCTTTAAAGAGGGGGACGCCTTCGTCTCCGTTCAAACACGCAGCTGTTCCTTCGCTATTACCCACTAGCGCTGTGGCGTCATCTCGCTGTGCCACAGTCTTACCATGGCGATGGCTGCGGCAGCGACAGCCGTGCTGATCGACGTTCCCGGGACGATACTGCTCAACGACGTGCTCACATCCACCGCCACCACGAAGCGTTTACCCACAGGCTCCATATTCTGCGGACAAGGGGGCATACAGCTTAACCGACTTCTCTGAGGGAGAGTGGGACATTTTTTAAAAGAATAAAACACTCACCACAAAACTTTTGTAAAAGGCAGAATCCATTGCTTTGAGGATGCTGCTGTCTGGTTCCCATTTAGTTTTACCCTGGTATCCTTGGCCTCTTTTGTAGTTTTCTGAAGCCAATAGTATGCTGAAAGGATGTATCTGTGCCTGGTGTTTTCAAAACACATGAAGTAACAAATGCTGCCTCGTGTTCAGTTACAAAGAAAAAGCTGTACCTACACCAAGAGCTCCTACCTTCTTTAGCGCCGTCTCGTTCTGGATTCTGTCACATACAGTTTGTGTTTCTGAACTTCCCGGTTCAAGAACTTTGTTGGCCGTCATCTTTCCCACGATCCTCAGCACTGAATGTAGAGGCATTTCCTTCAACAATGCTCTCCACACCTCAAGGAAACAAAAAAAACTAATTCTTTTAAGAGTCACTAAAAATGGGGATTAAAAAAAGAGACCTTACGGTCGAAAAGCAAATTCCATTTCTCATTTATTCTTACTCTGAACTTATACAAAGATGTTATCCCACCCATGTTTATTATTCCATTCTTCAAAAGCTGTGTCTGAAATAGCACATTTCTCCTGAGATTAACGGACTTGAAGGACAAACGACTCATCGATTGTTCTGACAGAGGAGGATATGAGGGAAAACCTCCAGTTTATGCCATTTTTAACAGATGCTCACCTGTTTGGACTTCAGATGATCCGTGAGCAGCTGTTCCCTCTCCAGCTTGTGTTCCTCCATTAAGGTGATGACTTCAGTTTCATCACAACTGTGCTTGACCTTCTCTACTACTTCAAGGTACGAGAGCACTTTGACCACCTCCTCAGAGTTCTCTTTGTCGGAGTAAGCGACCTGGACCTCCTTCCATCCTTTTGTTACATATTTGCTGATCAAGGCAATTGCTGCAAACACCAAGACACCGCTGTCAACAATCTTGATTAGCAGTGAAGTCATGTAAATAAAAACTGAACAGGTCAACAGAGAGGGCTATAACCTGGATGGTGCAGATAATAATTGAGTACGATGCGGATGTTTCCAGACAGTCTGGCTCAGTGAGAAGGCCCACCAGGGGGATGCCTTTTCCCAGAATTATTGTTTTTAAAATTGTCATTATTAAAACAAAATAATACAACTATGAATTATCTAATTAAAACACTTTTTTGTTAACTGAATTAGAATGATCAAGCTTTGGTATAACACCATCAGAATAACTAACAAAATATTCAGATTATATATGAAGGTGTCACATACAATATTTAGTGGTGATGTGTGGTGTCGTTTCCACTCCTGTACTTTAAGTACCCCTACTCCACTTTAGGGTATGTAATCACAATTATTGGTTGGGACTCAATTTCTCTCTGCTGATTTAACGTTTTATACAAACTTCAATAGCAACATGCAATAATCTTGCTTAGTATTATGATAAGGACATGATACACTAGCACTTAAACAGATGATGAGTTGACATTTGCTCTTATAAATCACAGCACCTTTTCTGTGGAATTTGATTTTTAATTTTTTTCCAAGTTAATCAGAAATATTTTAGGAATCCATTATTTATTGAGCTAATTTTCTATATCCAAAACAATATTTTGAATGTGCAGGGCCTGATTGGCCAGTTCAGACAGTTGCAACATGAACTATTACAACCGATCCCCACAGACAACTCCCAATTTTCATTATATTTAGTTATAGTTAATGGATTTATTATGTAATGTAATTGCCAGTCCAGTTAAACATTTTTGTAAAAATTAATTTTTTAAACAATATATGTCTGTATAATCTCACCATCTTTAGCTGGTTTGGTGTGGGACAGTCTGAGCAGATCCTGGTGCGACCAGCCCTCCCTCTGTTTACATCTGGTCACGGCTGCAGCCAGACTCAGCGCATCTTGCTCGTTGTACCAGTCAGACACGGCTTTCCTCAGAGCGCGTCCCCATATCCCACATTTCATGCCCTCTTTCAACTCCTTCTTGTACTGGATGAAACTAAACAGGTGGGCAGGGTCTCGACAGACTTCCTTCAGTGCTTTGAATGCTGCCTGTCGGGTCTTCAGCTCCGAGTGCTGCGAGCACAAAGCCAAAGCAAAAAAGCACGGACCCAGTCTGACAGCTCGTCCGTTCTGAGTGAACTTCTTGATCTCCTCCACGACCTCAGTGCCTCGGCCTTCCTGAAGCATAGAGAGCAGAGCGCCAGAGTTCTCAATGCTGACTCGACCCTCCTCTCTTGCAGTGTACACGTCTCCTTCTGAGCCGTAGCAGAGAAAGCGACACAGCCTGGTTTTGTCGCTAACCTCCCATGGACAACTGCCACCTGTTGAGTTCTGGGTGTGGTTGCTTCCTGATGGCTCCATTGCAGCACTTAAAAAGGCCTTGAAAAGAAAGATTAAAGGAATTTAAATGTCTTCACTGAATGCCAAGTGGATCAATACCGGACGTCAAAGTGTGTGTGGTTTCTTGCTAAATGCTATGAATCACTCACCTAAAATCACACAAAAGTCTAATGTATACCATTTATATTGCTATTTAGACATGCTTTCATTCTAACGGTAGAAGATAATGGCTATTAGGCAGCACATTTCATTTGAACAACAAATCTACATGAACTGAACAACAGACAAAAAGAGTCCATCCAAGGATGAGGAAGATCAGGGGAAGTAAAATAAAAAATAGTGTGACGAAACACATGCAGCATGTTGACGATGTGTTCATTCATATGATGCTTAACAGAAAAAAAAAAAGATGCTTCAAACTGTGGTTCACAGTAACTCTTCTCATCTGGATAATGTATCACTGAGCTTTACAGTAAATGCTGGTATTGTTTCAGCACATATATACACATCACATCAATAAATCAGTCTTTACTGTAATTCTCTATGCATTGCTATGAATATTTCACTCTTTTAGAGAAGTGTGAGAAAACAAGTTACGATTTCTTCTTTATTCTCTTTTGAATCATTCAAGGCTTATACTTATCACTTAGTTTATAGTGTTGATATGTTTTGTTGTGTACTGACACCACCAGGGTGTAGATTTAGTGGGAGTAGATTGTGGGAATTTTGTGCAGGATACACACTTCTTTGTAGAAAGACTAGCGAGAAAACTGTCTTAGCATTTGGAAAATCTGTAAATCTTCTCACGTTGCTCCACACGAGATTATACAGTACTGACAATGACTCATAAAATCAATGGACCACACTCACTCAAATGAAATCTGCCGGGTTTGATCCGTTCTCAGTGCAAAACTTCATAAACATCCTTGATGTTAACAATCAATGACTGGGGCTGGAGCTTATTAAAACTCCCACCAGAGTCCGAGAATACTGAGCCAGCGACCCGACCAACTCACTGCACTGACAGAAATAGCTGAAAGCCGATTACAGGACATGATGATATACATAAGACACGCCACACTAAACTCTTCATTAAACGTGATAGAAAACGTAAACACTGATGTTTCAGATGGATCCACAACTGTTCAGTAGCTCGTCAGCCTTTGCTAAGCTAGTTAAGTTAGTCAACCGATACTATTATGTGGATGACAAGTATTCAGCTACGATGCAAAGGCCTTTTTCTGAAGCTTGTCATCCACGTACTAACCGCATCCATGTGGGAGTCATTCACGTTTATTCTGAAATCAAACTATAAAGTGTTGCATCTCAGCCGTTTTCCAGCCGGACAGAGGAGCGCTGGGCTCGGCGCTTTCACGCGACTCATCCCAGGGATGGGCAAGCTAGCGAGAGAATAGCGGTCTTCAAAGTCCTCCTGAACCGTTTTCGGATGACCCTTGAGCAGATAACCTTTTCACAGCGAAACAAAATAAAGAACTTGATTATAAAATCAGGCACTTACCACAATGTATATGCACAGTGCTTAAGTTTTAGATGTTGCTGGGAGCTAGACGCAGACAGGCCTGCCCCCCCGCCGCCGACCTCACTCATCTAACCCTGGGCGGCTTCGCCGTGCATGCCGGGATACGGAGTACCAGAGGGTTTGTTCCCGGAAGTGAACAAACGATGAATGGAGCCATTATGGCGAGATCTCTTACAAAAAACGAAACTCAAACAAAACTAACTTATTGTTGTCAGAACTGCTGATTAGACGTGATTGTGTCAACTTTGAATGTATTCACTCGGTTTTTTCTTTCTGTTTGGATGAGGATGAGACATGTTTCCAAGACTCAATCTCGTATCTCACAGAATATCTCACCAAATCTGAGAGACAGAGACAGAGAGAGAGAGAGAGAGAGAGAGAGAGAGAGAGAGAGAGAGAGAGAGAGAGAGAGAGAGAGAGAGAGAGAGAGAGAGAGAGAGAGAGAG
>OMNM01000353.1:20088-50556 GCA_900302745.1 Parablennius parvicornis
GCTGACTTCAAGACAACTGTGTCTGTTCTATTCAGAAGCTCATTGAAGGTTTTTTGTTCTGAACTCTCACCAGTTCGCTGATCACCTGGGTATTAGAGCCTATACATCTTTATGATACTCTTTTGTGGAGTTCTTGTCACATCCCCTTCTAATCTCCTTGCATTATTTCTTCCATTTTGCCTGCTTCTCCATCTCGATGCAGCCATTTTAACAATCATTTCCATAATCAAATCAGAAATTTGGCCACACGGAACAAAGCCAGACAAAGTGAAGAGGATGACCAGTGCTGTGCGCAAAAGGTACCACGACTGCTTCCTGTTTCCACAGATCATGTTATCTGCATGTATGATTTGACAAAAAACAAACAAACAAAAAAACAAGGGTGGACACAACTTCTTGAGCAGCTGGGGGTTAAAGGCCTTGCTCAGGCAACCACAGCAGAACCCCATCAGGATTTGAACCAGAGTACTTCAAGTTACCAGCTCACATCCCCAACCTTTATCTTCACTGTGAGACACAGAAGTGTCGTGCTTTTCCTTGGGGACATCCCGAATGTTCAGGCATGTCATGAAAGGGAAGATAACATTTGTTCATAATACTAATTTTTTTTTAAAAAGCAATCACTTTTTTTCCAGTTTCATTATGTGACATAATGTACAACGACAACTGAAAATACCATCTCTTGTCTGACACTTCTGGATCTGTGATGACTTTCTATACTGTATTTCAAGAAACCTACAGCTATTTTTTTTTGCAAGTCTCCTCAGTTACCACTGGGTGGCAATAGCACATAAGGACTTTTGATGTACTTCCATTCCATAGTTCAGACACCGGTCAGTTTTTTGTGCAGTGTTTGAAACACATGAACAAATCAAAATAACTCACAACAGAGCACAGCAGGATTTAACATTGTTTTATGATGATGCATGACGTTATCCTTTCATAAATTAACTCTACTATCTACTATCTCTCACAAAATATGGAAAAGAAAGCTTTTGTAGTCATCAAAGTTTCCTTTAAATAATTTTAATTGTAATTATCAGTAAATAATGCTTGTTTGTTTTTTCACAGCCACAGAAATCACAGTTTAGCTTTCATCATGCACCAGGTGGCACTCCATGCAGTATGTTATCTGCATTTCACTGACCCAACTTTCTGTCTCACAAAACATCAGGTTGTTGTGATGTTTCGAGGAGAAGAGAGGTATCTGAACAGTACAAAAAAACAACACTTCCTTTTTCTGTCTTTGCAACTTTTCACAGCAACACGCGTGATGTCAGTCTTTGTGCAAGAGACAGAGGTCATTCCAGAGGACGACTTGTTTTGAATTTTGCTGTATTATGCCTCTAGCATTCTTGTTCCTTGAGGCCTTACAGTGTTTCCTAAGGCCTCTCTGCTTCGGGGTGGAAGCAAACAAAAGTTTGTACTGCTCGGACTGAAGAAATCGTGGAAAGGCACCATTCTCCATCAAACTGTAGATCCTCTTCTGTGCCATATTGAAGCATGACCGACTCGGCTGCTGGAGATTCTGACTGATAATGTCCCTTGTGTAGAAATCCAAATTCACCTGGAGGAATGACATTAAAAAAGGCACTATTACCAGAGATAAAGGGTATCTAATAGTTCATTTTATTTTATAGGAAATGTCCTTTTTAAATGATTTTAGGATTTCTTACTATGTAATGTGGCTTTACCTGTTTGGGAGAGTCATCCCTGATAAAGTCCTTATAGATACTTGCTGCCCTCTGTGTACGTTCCTCTGGACTGTCACAGGTTTTGAACTCCTCACAGGCCAGCCAAAAGTCCAGGCTTTCTTCACAGAACTCTGACTTTAGAAATTCCCAAAATGCAGTTTGTCCACCTTATACACAAGGGAATATAACTTCATTAGAAAGAACACAGTAACCAACCATGATATTAGTTTTGTGCTGCTTGAAAGCAGATGAAAATTACTTTTCTTGGAAAGGAATGTCTCCAGAGAGTCCCCCAACAGGCTCGCTTCATTTGTTTCCTGTCTGCACACAAAAGGAAACAGGTTTAGGGATTTGTTAACTGTATGGAAAAAAAAATCAGGCTGTGCAACATGCAAATGTGCCATTATCTAATCAATAAAGTACCTGATTGTTTTGGTCCAAGGTAACGGACTCTGTATGAGGGTATGGATTCTGGATTTCCATGCGATATCTCTGCAGGAAAGAATAACAGTTGGAATATTTATGACATGTAGCTTCCCCAGGTGCATAAGGAGAAAAACCTTCAGAACAGGCCCCCAATGTAAAGAAAGCATACTGTACTTACATTCTCTTTGTGTCCCAGAAATCCATAGGCAATGCTTTACAGAGACTATTCATTGTTGAATTTGAATTAGACGACTTGTGTGTGAATGATAATTTCTCTCAATATGCATGTTGAACCTCAGAGGGTTTTTGTTTTTTTTTTTCTTTAAATTTCCATCTTCTCCTCTCCACTGCTGACTGCTCCCGCTCACTGATGAGAGTCAGGGTCAGAGTGGAGTCTGACTGTCATGTCAACATATTTCTCCCTGAATTACAGGTTTTTGCATTCGTATCTACCCACCGTACCACCCCTTCTGTCTGGTATTTTTATAAAATTAGAAATCGCCACATGAATGCTCAAAGTACGTCAAACCTTGTGCTTCTCCTCCCTGTTTAAATTTAGAACAAAACTTTGCTGTGTGTCGTAACCCTCCATCACATTCTCCACACTTAAGTGCATTACATAGCTCTTCAGTCTCTACGTCACCTAACTCACCATTCAAGTCTCTGCTATTCTTAGTTAGAGGTCAAGTAGTCATGAGTTTCTTTTAACAGTTTTGCTGCTCTCTCTTTTTGTCTCTGACAGTATTATTTTCTCTCATCCACTACTTTTCTATGTTTATACGATTTTATATCGTTTCACATTGCACTGGCTGTAAAACACTCTTGCAATATTGCGAGGAATGTAATATATTTTGAAGGAATTTATATGTCACAGAGAAAGTGAAAGTAAAAAGACTACTATTCATTTCCTAGAAATTCATTATATACAAATAATTGTGTCTGTCCATTTGAAAGCAATAGAAAAATTCCTCCAAAAGGTCAGGACAATCTACACAAGACAGACGGCATAACCGTACTCGAGTGAGCTTGTCCATCTTCGATAATTCAATGG
The DNA here is from genome assembly GCA_900302745.1 of Parablennius parvicornis. Lineage (NCBI taxonomy): Eukaryota > Metazoa > Chordata > Actinopteri > Blenniiformes > Blenniidae > Parablennius > Parablennius parvicornis. Next base: position 23,260 of record OMNM01000353.1, read on the forward strand.
GTTTTGAGTATCCTGCACTGCTCTTGCACTTTTCTTGTTCTTGTTCATGTTCTTTTTTGAAAAAAGTGTTTCTTGTTGAAGGAAATCAGGTGACATGTCAGTCTTTCAGTATTATTGAAAATAAAAACAAACAAACAAGCCTGTGCCTAAGGCCCTTATTTACAAGTGAAAATGTACCATTTTTATATTCTCATTTCAGAAAGGTTTCGCGTTAACATGTTAACGTTTTGAAAAAAGTGTCTTAGAAATTGCATAAACACTGAAAATTATGTCGTTTTCATAGGATCATTAGTGGATGCCATTGTTTTGTAATGAAACCACATGTATGCGAGCAGAAAATAATACCCTCTAAACATTGACAAGTCCACAGACATAAGTATGGACAGACAACCAAGTTGGATTATTATCACGGGGACTGTCAGCAAAAAACTATCACGTCCCAGAAGAACATTTGTTTGAGTCATGACACTTTGGACACTTTCGCCCATGTGCAGAATTTACTCCTGCTGTGGTGTTCATGCAAAGTAACTTTTTTTTAAGTAATATTTTCCTCATTTTCACAGATTTTGAGCATTTTTGAAAAGTCCCCCCTTGAAAGCTGTTTTCACAAAGTTAGGATTTCAGAGGCTCTGAGCACCATTCTCTAAACACACACCTCAAATGCAATTAAGTTTTCTGTTATCACTTGAAAATGTTGTTGTGTAAATGGGGCCAAATTAAAAACAGAAAATGCCATAAAAGCCATAGCATTAGGGTTTGTGAAAATGTACAAGCAAAATGTTGAAGATACTGTATTTGGAGAAAATTTGCCTTCATGTAGACTGTAAAGTAACAATAAGGCAGGTTTTCTTGCAGAATTTTGTCAGATGTTGCATTAAATGCAAACATTTTCATAATGTACTTGTCTTTGCGCTACACCACTGCATGTATAATGCAGCGTGACGTATTAGGTGGAATAACAGCCATTGACTAGAAAAGGGGCAATTCAAAGCGCCTGTCTAGTGGAATATGGGCTGAATCGAACACTATAAGGAATCTGTAAAAATAATTGTGCTGTCGCGCTGGCCTGGCCCAGTGGAGATGAATCACTGCTGTATGTGGCCCTTGAACTTAAATAAGCATGAAACTTCTGGTTTAGCATGTCAGCAAGACGTCAAGCTGTTGATGTCGGTCAGCTTGTGGTGCTGGAGAAAATATCCGAGGATCACTAAAATACAGAGATTACATCATGTGGAGAAAATGAATGTCTATTTTATGCCAAACCACCGGCTTGAATGACTCTCATTGTCCCTCACATAGCTGAGAATGTCATAGTTACAAGAAAAGAACAGTTTATTGCTATGATATTTGTTAACTATGTAGATTAATCTGAAATTGTTCTTTCTTCTTCCTTTTTTGACTGTTTGATTTCAGAAGACAAAGTTAATTCTCAGTTGTCAGGGTTTATTTGTATGATTGGAATTTACAGTCCGAGGGATTTTTTTTTCTACTTGACTGTTACTGCGGAAACAGCGAGTGACAAAAAAGTAACTTTAAGACCACAGAAAGCAAACCAAACCGACACAGATGAGGCACCTCACAGAAATGACTGAAACTGAAACAAGATGTCGCACATGATGGAGAGTGTGGTCTGCAGGACCAGACTGTGCTGGATTTAACAGGATGTAGCTCTGACAGAGGAAAACCTTCAGTCTCAAATGCATCCCAGAGTGGGCTGGAACATCATTATCACTTTCAAAGAGACAAACTAGTCAAGACATATCTTTTTAACTTCATCACAGCCCTATTTGAAAAAATTTAAAAAAAGGCATTGATGACTTTATGAAGGCAAAGCAGTTACAAATTCAGCACATCAGTGGAATCACAGTCCAACTCAGTCACTAGCAGAAGAGCTCAGACTATTATGTCTGTGTGGTCATGCACGATTACACACCGAGTGAAAAAAGTCACAGTGTTTTCAAAGTTATTTAAAGTTACCACTTCAGGTCCCGGTGACTTAGTCTTGTGACTTCCTCTAAACTAAATGAATCAAGCTCGTGACACTCAGTCACAGATTTTAACAGCTAACATTTGTTTGTTGGAGGACTTTGTGTGTTTGAAATGTCAAGACAGACCTGAGAATTTTGAGAGATTCTTCTAAACCACAGAAAAAGGCTTTTGCTCTATCCCTACATTGCCTTCCGCCTTTAACTGAGACTGTAAGAAATGATGCACTTAACATAAACAGATTTTAAGATTATATTATTAATTTATAAATCTCTGCACAGTTTTGGTCCTATCTATTTATCAGAATTGCTTTTATCATATGAGCCTTCTTGATCTTCAAGTAGTGGCCTTTTAGTCATTCCTTAAATATAGAACAAAAGCCCACTGTGTCATTACTATTCTCGTCTGGACAGCCTGAGGAGCTGAGGGCAACACAAAATGTGAATTTATGAAAAAAGTAAGCTCAATACCCACCTTTTTAACATAGCCATATTTTAATTGTCACTTTATTTATTTATTGAATTGACGGTACTTTAAATAGATTTTATTGTAATGAGTATCATTGCACTTGCGTGTCAATATTTCTTTTAAGGCCTTCGTTTTTTTTTTCACCTTGCTGTTTCCTTGTCTTGCCTTTGCATTTTATTTTTATTTTTTGACCATATAAATGCATCACTGTGGCTCTTTCCTCACTGCAGATGCGAGAAAGCTCTTTGCTGCCTTGATTTTAAATGTTGTCCTTGTGTTGTGTTGTGTTGAGTGAGGGGTGCTGCTCTTTTCATGTTCATTGAGTAAAGCACATTATGCTGCATTATTCTTTCATGAAAAGTACTTTAGACTGATTGATTGATTGATTGATTGATTGATTGATTGATTGATTGATTGATTGATTGATTTGACATTGGTAACAGTAACAGATCTTTCTTCCATATCCATTCTTGTGTCACAAAAAATTATGAAAAACCAACGGGGTCAAATGAGTAAATGTAAATATTAATTTCTGCGGCTTACAATTCATTATCAGGATCGTTACTGTCACAAACATACACAGAAAAGAAATATAAAACAAAAATATTTATGTCTGTCGGTGTGACTGTTACACCATTTCCTACGTAGAAACTGTGCAATCATACTTAATCAGGTCACAGGATACTGGAAAATGTGGCAGACTTTCATCTGTTAGAGGTATAAATGAAGATCAGAGTGGGTCAACATCTTCTTCGGTCATCACCGTCTTCAACATAAGCTTTATGTGTGATTCACAGAAACAACACTTAAATGATAGTATAATGTCGCAGCTTATAAAACCTTGTTCTCAAATAGGAGGTTACATAACCATTAATATAACACGTCTATAAATATAGAACCTACATTTGCATGAGAGGCTATGAGGATTACAGTGACAGATTCTTTTTACATAATACAGCAGCAAGAACCAAGACCTGAGTAAATTTGATACATTTTTCATTTGCAATTCATATCAGGGTAGTGTGGATGCCCTGTAGTTGCATCTTAGAGTTTACCTCACCAACGAGCCTGTTCACAGACAGTGAATTAATCTCTCAGTTATTATCAGCTGCAATGGTGAATATACATACGAAACCACTGAACCTTTTAAGGTACCAACACATTAATGCAATGGCTTTGAAATAGTGGGCCATCTCACCACAAATCAACTGGTTTTTGTCTTTAGGTATGCAGAGTGTATACAGTATATTATTTGGAAAAATGCATTTGTGGTAAATTGTCATGTTAACACAATGGCTCAAAGGAAGAATGATTAGCATTATCCGCAAGCAGTTCAGATCAGTCAAAAATAACTTTCCAACATTTTTACTGATGTGACAAGCACATACAAACATACATGCAGGCTTAATGCTCAGTGCTTGATCACATGCAGTCAGATAAAACATGATCCTCATTACTCGCTCCTCATATCTATATATACTCTGTTATCCTTCTGTGAACTTTTGTGTGATCGTGTAATAGAAGACTAGATCGGTTGAAGCAAATCCTGAAAGCTATTTCTATGTTTCACTGTGATCTGTTCCAGAATATTATTGGCCTCCTGTTTGACCGAGGCAGATTTTTATATTTATTTTTTTTATCTGGGTGGAAAATTCCGCATTTGACCCATTCACCTCCTTCTGAAATTGACCTGAGACAAAGCCCTTCTGTGTTGAACTGCTTCAGCAAAATTCACAGTGACCTTCTGAACAGAAATCATGTGTTTACCAGGGGATGACTTCTGCCTTGTGACACACATTGCAGATAAACTTGGAAGTTACACGGCTGCTGAATATTACTTTCATTTGCCTCGTAGCATCTGTCTGGATGGTGGGTATCCTTAAAGTTCTGCATCAGTAATTTAGAGCTGTGCGTCATTCACTGCATGATCACTCGAGCTTTCGTTTGATAGTATGGATCCTCATATGACTAATGTAACCCAGGAGCATTTTGTTGTTAATAAACTGAGAGGTACAAAAGAGGAAATGATGGCTGGTGGTTGAGTCATTTGACCGTCTCCGTTTGAAAAAAAAAAAAAGTAACAATCAGTGTGAAAAAGGAACAGGATGTTCTGATGATCAAAATAAAAAATTTTTTGGTTACCTAAAATTTTTGGCGCGTGTGTGTGTAGCTCTAAGCGAGATGAAAAGAGGATGTGGTGGAAACCGTTGTGCTGTTCCCTAAATCATATAACCTTTAACAAAATGGTCGCTGATGTGCTGCCACAAATAAACTTCACTCTTGGGTTCAAATGTTCATCTTTTTTTTGCCAAATTTTATTATTAAAACCTTTAAAAGAGAATTAGGAACAATTTATGAAAGTCTGTTCACTATGCTTATAAATGCTGAATGAATTAAAAGAGGTTGAGTGAATAGTAAAAAAAATAATTAAAGGAAAACCCATTCACAAGCATGAAATGCCAATGACAGAGGAAAAGCTGATGGAACAATAGATTCTGTGTCGGTGGAAGCATAATGTGACAACCTTGCGTGCACTTAACTATATGAAAGGCTTTGTTTTACCATTGCACTCCTACATGCTGGTAAACCTCAGCATTTATCTTCCACATTTAACTATAACATCCCTGAAGATATCACATGTGCAAGGCTGCATTAGATAAAAAACAGAAAACACCCCCCCCAAAAAAATAACCAAGACATTTAGAATATCTATTTAGTCGTATAACAATACAATTGTTCTTGTGGCCTGGAGCTTCAAAGAGAAGCAGAAACAAGCTGATGCAAAAGATAAAATGCATCTTACATGAGAACGTTACTGAACAGGTTTACTGGGCGTAGTTGCCTGTGCCAAAAGGGTGAAAAGGTCACAAAGTGATACCAATCACAAAAGAATGTGACTGGAACACAAGCAGGTATTATGCGTTAAAAACAAGAGACATTATCTGAAATGATCAGTTTGCTATTTGTTGGGACGGATTCACTCATCTGTTTGGGAGGCACATCTTTCTCAACATGATGACATGAAAGTGAAGTATTTTTTATAATACATAATGCTTTAAAGCTGTTATGTATTGTTGCCGAGGCTGAGCTCTGCACCTCAGTTCTATATATGTGCTATTGTTCTACAGATTGCTCATGTGCCAGAAAAATGTAGTCAAGGTTCCTGCATGACCAACTTCTCTTGGTTCACTGCACTGCTGTAGATATTTTTTAAGTGATAAAAGCCACCAAGCATTAAATGCTGCAACTGTGACTAAGTATGGGAGTGAATGAGAACACATGAATGAACTGGTGACTATGTTGCTTCTGGGAGCTGAAGTAGAGTCAGATTGTTTTTTTTTTATTATAAAAAGCTTGATATTTAAATGCAAATTCAGTTTTTTTAATTGAAAAAAAAACAACACTTTAATATTTACAGTCACAATCATTTCACAATCTACAAGACATATTTCATAGCTTATTAATGATATTCACTGCATTAGTTAAATGCAGCAGAAAAAAAAGCAACTTATCTGTTGCTTTAGTGACCGAGACTTAACCTGATGTGCAAATACAGACACCAGCTTATCCTCTTCAGAAAGTGCTGTTTGCACGATATACACATGTTTTTTCCAGCATTTTCACTGCATTTATTGCTGAAGCAGCATAAAGTCTTTGACTTTCCAGTTGAATTCACAGTGGACGCTATTGGTTAAGATTCATCTTTGACCGCGATGCAATGTTTTCATTCACACCTTCTGAGAGAACTCCTTTCGACTCTGACGACTTTCTACAACAGACCACCGGCAAAACACCACAGTTTTTGTCTGCTCAGCAAACTGGACGGAGACGTTGTGTGGTGTTGAATTTCATCGCTTCCAGAATGAATAAACCCCACACCTTCTTTCAGGTGGTCCAGCTCGGGGGAGCAGCAGCACGATCCGGCTGCTCCATATGCAATGTCTCTTGTCTTTCTTCTCTTTACAACTTCACTGACTCCGATGTGGAGTCCAAGAACGTCATGTATATGTCAGACTTCAGGAAACGCCGGTAGGAGTCCCTCTCCATTAAGCCGTAAACAATCTTCTGAGCATCATCGAAACACATCGGGGATGGAGCCTTGACATTCCACCTGATCAGCTCTCTGGTCTTGTGATCAATGTTGATCTGAAAGCAGAGGAAACATAATGAGGGACAATGTAATCCAAAAGCAGTAGCACCTCTCCGTCCTTTGAAAAGAACTGAAAGTCCCTCTGCATTATTAAAGGTTCGTACCTCTCTGGGAGCCTCCGGCTGGATGTAGCGTTTGAAGATCTTTTTGGCCCTGGAGGACATCCTGAAGGAAGACCTGATCTTCTTATAGTCCTCACACACAACCCAAAACTCAAGGTTTTCGTCACTGAACTCTGACTTCAAGAAGGCTTGGAATATCTTCATCCCGTCTGTTTGCGTTGGAGAGATGAGCAGTAATTAGCCAACATCTATAGCTTGACACTCTTGACTTTGTGAATGCATAGTTGATCCACTTACATTTAGAGGACAAAAGCCTCTCGAGTGAATCGGACCACTGGGATAATTCTTCAAAACAAAGCCTGTAAAACAAGGGTGCACGTTACTCACACGGGACACATGAGCAGTGTAGATTGTCTTGTTTCCATCGAGGAGTGAGACTTCATTTACCCGTCAGTGGACTGAGATGATCGACACTGCAGTCGAGATTTCAGGTTTCCCGCCCTAGTAAAACAAACATAAACCACTAGACCTTATTCTCTTGAACAATAACTTAAAAAAACTAAATAAGACAAAAAACAAAATGTTTACCTGTATTTTCCTGCCTTTTTGTCATCACTATTCATGTTAAGGTGCCACAGCTCCCCTACTGGACTTGTCATTAGGCTCGGCATGGCTGCAGTACCTTACGTGGAACTTGAACTGGAGATGCTATGAAAAACATACGTGATCTCAAACTGTGTGTGAGTCGAATGAACTTCGCTCTTCGCCGGCTTTTATACACAAAGCAGAAGTTTGAAACGAGGACTGCGAGTAGCGTCACAGCTCCATCCTGGGCTAACCGCAGACGAAGAGGAAGTTGGGGTTTGACGCAACTGCGCAAGCAAACATGTCACAGACGCTTACAGTTGTCGCTTCATACTGTCCTCAAATCTATGCTGTTGTTTGTTTACTTTAACGCCCAGAGATGCAAATAGGCAGTGGAAACTTGTGCAGCAGATAGGCAAATGCTTTGACCTTTGTCCATTTATGAGAACTGACATTTTAAGTTTTGGAAATATTTAATTAACTATCCACTAAAAGCAATTCCAACATGTTAAAAACATTTATTTTTTTTTTTTTTTTTTTACAAGATATCACCACACCCTAATGGATCAAGACTTATTTTTTGCCTTTTTAAAAATATAAATCTTGCCCTCTAACTTTGATCTTTACTCTGTTCTTCTTTTCATCAAGCTCACACAGGAGAGATGTTTGCAAATCATGATGCAATGAAATTAATTCAGTATTTTTCAAATATTCACGTTTGTCGCTCATACTATTTTAGCTGGTGAGTTTCTTTTCTTTCATCTGTGCTGTCAAGTCTTGTGATTGTACTACAAGGACAACTGACATGTCTCTATTTATTTTTCTGACAACTCTTGTATCTTCTTTGATATTTGGGAGAAACACAACCTCAAACCTTTGACCCCAGTGTGTCAAATTACTCTGACTACAATTTCACCTCTATGTGACATTGTTTTATATATACATATACGTATTTCTATTTTACAGCTTCTAGACAATATTCAACTTTTCACAGACGAGTCATACAGGAAACATCCCTCCTCAGGTATCAAACCCTGGACATTGTGTAATGATGTGGTACAATTATCAGTTTCTCCATTTTATTTAGGAGTAGTTTAAAATGTCATCTACATATTTCTCTGGACGTCAAAAACCTTTAAATTTCCAGAGGAACTTCATCAATGTTTTGTTTTTCAGAAAGCTGTAGTTTCTCTGGATTTTAAATCACACTGGGTTTCACAAATGTAAGCAAGATGATACAGAGCATAACTTTCCAATGTTTTATGCGGACGTTGATGTAGGTTAAGTTCTGCTTTTTTTCCTCGCTAACAATTAACTTGAGATGACATTTCTGTTCAGGTTGGTTTTATGGCTATGGGAACCACCCAATCTTATGGAGCAGTATGCTGTATTAACTTAATTTTCAATGAGAGATTTTATGATGTTCTGATATAGATGTAAGCATCCTTGAGACAGCTTTACACTCAGTTGCTCAAGTGACTGACTGTGTGGGTAAATCCATAATGGGCCATCACAGGAGTACATCCATCACAGGCCACAGAGAGACAACCTTTCATTTTCACATGTACTGGTTTTAGAGAAAAACAGGAGTTGGTAATGAAAAGCCATGAACACGAGGAGAAACCGCAAACACTGCATTGAAAAGCCCCTGACCAGAAAGAGAAGTTCTCTCTGCAAGGTGAGATATTTGACCCCTGTGCCACCACGGGAAACATGGTATAACCTCCTCAGACATTTTTTCCACTTCATGCACCTTCACAGTGATGTTAAGTTGTGCTTTCCTTCTGCTATGCTCCTTATCCTCATACAAAATGCAGAAAAGTCAAACCTCTTAACATTGTCCATTATAAAGCACCATGTAGAAAGGATGAGGAAGATCGAATTGATTGCAAATGTGCTTCTTCCAAGAGGGGACTGTTTTTTAAACAAAGTGCTTAGAAGGATACGGTGTGATTATACTGTATCTACACAGAAATCACTAACATTTAATTCCAGTAATTGTCACAAGTTTACCTGCCCACATTATTTTGATCCTTGTTTTCTTAAAATGCAAATACTGTTTTTCTTCACTGCACTAGAGCCCGAGGCCTTTTTAGTTGTGGCAAATGATTGGTCTGTGGCATACTGAGGCAATGATTTCCTTTTGTTTAAAAGCCACACAGCGGAGGGGGTTAAAACCCCAGGAGTTTGGGCCACTGAAGAATGTCTCTTTGAGGTTCCAATTAATCACAAAGCTGAAATACTTATGTCCACAGTAGTTAGCGAACGGGATAAAGGTGGTACAGAAGATGGATGAAAGTATTATTTTTACCTGCCTTCAATCTTGGTTCTCCATATTAAGGAATTTTGCAAAAGTCCATCCTATGGATGATTGAAGATTTCACTAAAGATCTTGGCGGCTTTTGAGTATTTCATTCGTTCATCCATCCATCCATCCATCCATTCATCCAGACTATTGTTTTTGAACCACGGAGCAAATAGCAAGACAAACCTTCACAAGAAAGCTTGAATTTTGTGACTTATTTATGTCATTCTTGTTGTTACACTTTTTAATTGTATTAACCCTTGCTTTTCTTACTGCATGTTTGTTTAATATGTTTGTACAATATTTTGCTAAATATTAAGTGAATTAGACAGGACTAGCTGCTGACAGATTGTTGTGAATAATGTTTAAGAGATTTTTCACAAATAAATCTTCTTGAGACTTATTGACCCATTGAAAAACCAAAAACTTCTGAAAGACGAGGAAATATAACAGACATATTTTTGCTGTATGGGCTCAAAGACAAACACACATGAAAATAGAATATCAATTTATAAATATACTTTTTTTTTTTTTTTAATTAGTGGTCTTCTGAACTAATGCAGCAATACAGAAATGCACCTCAACAGTAAACATGCAAACATTTACTCAAACATGAGCTCTTGAGGTAAGCGGTTCATTATTACATAAATGTACTTTTGTGTGTCAGCCTGACAGGATATATTTTGCTTGAGAGATGTTGATGACATGGCATGATGAGTTAAACTCCTATCTCATTTTTTTTATTGGTTGCAACATCAATTTGCGACTTTCCTGTCGAGAGGCGTCATGCAGAGATGCATATCTTCTCTCACTGTCTGTCATTTCTCTGTCTTCAAGGCTGTGTTCTCATGCAATGTTCTGCAAGCTTTGCTGGACTGAACATAGATAAAGAATATAAACTGGTTGTCTAAGAGTTGTATTTTTTCTTTTTTTTTACCTTACCCTCTGAATCTAATTTTCCTCCCACAAAGAGTCGTCTCAACTGCAGGAAGTCTGCACAACACAGAGAAGCATCTGCCAAACATGTGAAATAACTCTTAAAATAAATCCCACATTCAGCGCCACCAACGCAGAAACAAGAAAATGTTCGTCTGACACTGAGGTGATCACATGGAGAAACCATGCTGTGTGTACTTCTGCTTTCCAGACACAAAAGACAAAAGACACCTCCGACGTCGAATGATATGAATTCCATTTTATAGAATGTTTTCTTAGCTACTAAGTTTAATTCAAAGTCCATCACGCTTCTATGGACATGATCAATAGGACTATTTTTGAGAAATGAAACCCGTTGTACGAGAGAATCTTTTTGTACATGCATATGCACGAGCTTTTAAAATGTATTATGTTCCAAGAGACTCTTATAGCAGCACTCATAAAATCAAACACAACCAAATGCTCTACTATTTACTTTTATTTTATGTTCAGTTTTGTTTTTGTTGTTGTTGCTTTTTTCATGAATGAATGCACATGGCAGCATGAAACTTCATCTTGAATATGCACATCCATCATCCTGTTCAGAAGTTAATTTGTGTGGTTTGCCCTCATGCTACGCACAAACGTCATCTGAGCAGAGCTGAGATGTTGCAGAAATTCAACAAGAGATGATGGATTTTTCTTCTTGTTGAGTGTTGCTCATTAAATGTTGTTGTCAAGGGACTCTGTTGCCATCTGGTGTCTGCATGACCAATGACCATTTTTTTCAGATCACAGATCTCTGCGACAGCAATTTGCATTACATTCAAAGGAGGCAAACCCTGATATCATTCCACTGAATATATTTCTTGTTCTGAGGTTTTAAATTGAATGGCAAACCAGACGAAAAGTTTCTTTTGGAGTAAAAAAAACAAGACAGAACTTTAAGAACATTTATTTGCATATGGGTGTTCAATTTCTCAGAAGCATTTATATGTGTCTATTCAATTAAACAAAGGAAAGATAATACTTTACAATAAAGAGTTGTTGTTTTTTTTTTTTAACAATTATGCATTGAGAAAGAAAATATGGCTGATCCTGGACAAACTAGATGGACGATCTCTTGGAGGTTTTTGCAACTTAGATAATCACAAAATGTATAATACACGCAATAGATTCACTTGAGCTGTAACCGTCTACTGGATCACACAGACTAAGAATAAATACATCTGCTCTACTCAGGATCTGGATTGTATGGCATAAACCTGTTATCCATACAGAAATTAAAGAGTACTATAGCAGATCAGAAGCTGAGCAGAAGATTTCATGAGCCTTTGTCTGAGAGGCTGTCAGTTTTAATACAGTCACCTTGAATCATTTCTCCTCAGGAGTCCCTGATAGATGTCGGATTTTAGGAACCGTGGGTAGCAATCCCTGGCCATCAGACTATAGATGAGCTTCTGTGCCGTATCAAACGAAGTCAGGTTCGGCTGGGAGATGTTCTTTGTAATGTTTTCTCTGGTAGTGCAATCTATGTTGATCTGGAATCAAACAGAATCACCCAGAGGCTCATTACAGAAGGTCTATTCATTAGCATTCACATAAATATTCTGCGGGGAAACGATTTGTGTGCACAAGTACACCTTTGCAGTTTTACAACTATAAAATATACACCATTATAAACATCACTATATGACCCTTTAGATTCACATTCAAAATTCCTCACTAAAAATGCCTGCAGTTTTACGAGCAGCAGTGATTTACCTGTTTGGGTGCTTCTGTTTGGACGAACTCTGAGTAGATCCTGTTGGCAGAGGAGATCATCTCTGGGACTGTCTTGATTTTTTTGTACTCTTCACAGGCGAGCCAAAACAGTATGTTCTCCTCGCTGTACTCGGACTTCAGAAACTCCCGGAAAGCTAGCTGTCCAGCTGGAAATCCCAGATGACAGTAAGTATTCAGTAAACACGTGTAGTCAAAGTTACAATAGTAATAATAATAATAATAATAATAATAATAATAATAATAATAATAATAATAATAATAATAATAATAATAATAATAATAATAATAATAATAATAATAATAATAACATTAACAATAACAATAACAATATTAATCATTGTTTTGACCATACTGTGTCGAAGGGAACAAAAAACAAAAAGGTTCCATTTGAGAAGACTCCTATTTGTCTTTCTTGTCTTCATTCAGGCAATGATCTAGTCTGATAGAGTTCAAATAGCACATTGCAAAAGTGTAACAACACATTTATGTTAAAAGTAATCCAGAACCGGTAAGTATGTTCTCCAGCTCAGTCTTGACTCAAGATTTGTGCACAAACTGTGGTAAATAATGTATTTATTCCTACAAGGTCCAATTTTAGGAACATGTTCAGAGTTTGCTACAAGGGCATAAAATAAGCAATAGTGGTAAACAGAAAGAGGATCTGGTATGTAAATTGTGTCTCTGCTCTGACTGGGAGAAGATGGAGGAGACTTCATGTTCTCTCTGCATGCATTTTGCAGAGATGAAGACTTCCTGGCTGCAAACGATAGCAGAGAAATGCATTACTATTTCTATTATGCTGATTATGGCATTCCCCTGGCCTCCAGATTCTCCCATGCAGCTCTACTGAGCCACACCATTGTGAAGTGGAAGAAAAATAAACCAAATAAAACAAACTGAAAAGTGTGGAATAGAAGAGTGTTTATACCCCCTGGATCAATACTTCTTAGAGCCACCTACCAGCTCTGCTCATCTAGAGACTGAAAATGTTGGCCAATCTTTTTTGTGAATGAGCTGAATGAACCTTCGCCCTAGTTTCCAGTGTTTTGACAACAAACAGGTGTTCCTCCATGATTGCCGTGTTTTTGGCTTCATCCATATTCCCATCAACTCTGATCAGCCTCCTTGTCCCTCCTGAACAAAGACAACCTGACAGGATGATACTGCCACCACCATGTTTCACAGAGGGGATGGTGTGTTCAGGGTGATGTGCTATGCTGGTTTTCTACCACTGCAGCTCCTCCAATGATACCATGGGCCTCTCGGCTGATTGGCTGATCAATGCTCTCCTTGCATCAAACTGTTATATGTCAAGCAAAAGTGTCAATCAATTCTGCATTTCTGCAAAACCAGCAGCTTTCCTAACAATCAGCCTAATTACAAAACTAAATACTCTGGCTTTCATTGATTTACTACAGTTAGTTTTTTGAAAATTGGATGTCTTTAAGGCCATTATGGTCATTTGCTGGAGAAATAATTAATGGTAAATATAAGGAAATCAAATAGTATTAAGAAGGTCAATGATAAAAGTCACTGGGACTCTAAACCTAAGGCAGCATAACTATGACAAGTAACGTAAACATAAACCCAAAATATATGTCGATAACTCTTGAGAAAGTTTTCTACTGTCGTTTTCAGCTTAATTTAACCAATGAATAATTGACAATCTGACAGAATAGTTATAATTTAAAGCTACATCCTGCCTGTGTGAAGCCACTACGGGGTCTTGTGGGTCACAATTATGCATGCATGAGTTTAGTAGATGCTGTAAGTGTGAACTCTGCAGCTTCATAACCAGCTCATAGAAATGTGTTAAAATATTAACAAACAGGAAAAACTTGCAGGCGGGGTCCAAATGCTGAGCCACGCAGATCCATAAACCATGTTTTATATCTTTCCTTTATCCTCATTATCATCATCCTAATCTTCCTTCTCCATGAAGCCGTTTCAGACATAATTGATTCAGTGTTACAATAACCTTATAATCATATTCTGGTCGTGTTTTCTCAATCATGTCAGTGCGGGAAGCCTCAAAAACACATCCTAAGATGTGAAGCCAATTTCTGTGATAAAGCAGTGCATATAATTGGGATAATGAACAGATCAGCATGACACAAAGCCTGCTGGGAAAAAAAAATCTGTGAGACATACGTCTGCACAAGTGATACATGTTTGTTGACTGACCTGCTTGACATTTAAGAGCCAGAAACTGAAAAATGACCGAGATGTTTTTTGTTTGATAAGAAAAAAGTGGTGCATCAAAATTCATTATTGAATGTCAATCTATTCAAATCTCTCTTTCAGTGTTACTTGCCTGTCATGTATACAATTATCTGGTAATAACTTTGCGGTGAAATGAACTCAGACCCCTGCACAAGCGTATCCGCTCAGATTGATGCGGCCAAAAGCAGAGAAAAAAAAAAAATCAGCCTGACCTGATTTAACTAAAGGAAAGAAATTTGTGTGGATGCCTCGAGAGAATGAGTGTGCCATAATATGAACAGAGCAGCCTAAGACCAGCATCGAGATGGATAACAAATTACAAAAGCCTTGCAGATATTCCCAATTTTTCTATTTTGTACAGAGCTAAAAACAGAATCGAAATCTTTGCCGTGTAGTGCAGAAAAGAGGTCGGTCAAATGTCAAAGAAGACGTATTTTGGCCTTTTTTTGCTGTTGTAAAATATAAGGATGGTAAGTTTAATTCACACTATCTACTCCCTGTTATTTATTTCATTCTACATTTTTCTGATGAGTCAGAGTCAGAAGAGCTGGTTGCTTTCTAAGGCTTTGATTGTGTGGAGTTTGCCAGCTCCTTGGGATTAAAGCTCATTATTATCCTGTGTAAGTTTTCTAGACAAACATGCTTGTGGTGACTTTGAATTGGCTGAAGGTTTGGAAAAAAGATGGCTTGACTTTCATTTAAGTATCATACAGTCGTCCCTTCCAACAGCTTCAATAAAATGCTGGGTAGATGGATGGATGGATGGATGGATGGATGGATGGATGGATGGATGGATGGATGGATGGATGGATGGATGGATGGATGGATTTCTTTGTTCTCTGCTGAGATAGAAATGTATCTTGTACCTACTAGATAGTGTCCCATTAATTCCCTGTACATTCACTTTACATTGTGGTGTTCTGCACCAAACTGCACCTTTTCCTGTTGTTCCAAGAAACCTGAAGTTGAGAGTTTTGTTTTTTTTCTTGTTCTTTTAAAGGGGAGCTGTTTAGGTTTTTGTTTTTCTTACTCTCAATCACTGCAACGAGGGAGACCACACAAAAAACCAAAACGACCTTTAATCATCAACAGATGATTGAAAGAAAGGGACCAACTGGCAAGAGAGTGGAGCAGAGTTTATGCAGCCTACTGTATATAGACGAACACCTGAGAAAACTCCCTCATTGGCAGTAAGATCAGGATTGGGTCCAACCCTACACTGTAGGGGAGAAAAATGGATGGATGAATTATGGGAAATTCAATTATATTTATTTCAGAGATAAGTGGAGTATCCTCTGTATTCGCCGACATGTTGTGCAGTACTTGGGTTATTTTTGTATACCAATCTGTTCTTTGCTGTCCTGTGGTTTTACTTTTCTGTGTCCTTGCTGAGCAACAAGGGAACTGTTCCACATCCTGCCACCAGGTACCTGCGCACTGCAGCTTCAGCCCGACTTCTGGGTGTCTCTAGGTGAATCAACTTAATGCTTTTATTCAACCCTGGGGGGGGAAAAAAAATACATGCTGATTTTTTAATTTGAGCATTTCCTGTGTTCAAACCTTCATTATCAATTATGTTACTGAATATTTTAGTTCTCTGATTGACAAAGAAACCTGCGAAATCATAATTTCATTAAAGTACACTTATCAACGACAAAATAGATTATCAGAACTCTTAATGCAGATGGAAATAGTTTATACTATGAAAGCCAGGAAGTTTACCTCATATAGCAAGAGAACAGGAAGAAGTAACACACAACGGCTAATTATGGATGTATGTCCCAGATACCAGAGACCTCGATTCAGGAGTCAAACAGGGATGGTGGCCCCGATACTTCATCACGTCGGACACAAAAGCTCTGCTTCAAAACTTGTTGTTTAGAAATATGACAGTCAGAATGGAAGTCACAGGCTCAGAAACAGATCCCCTTTCTTGTGAATTATTGATACAGCCCCATTTTATCTGCCCTCCAGTGTGCATTTTCTCTTACAGCATTTGTTTATCTATTCATGATTCTATGAAAATTTCAATTTTGGACAAACTTGTGAATAGGTTGATCAAAGAGTAGAGCTGTGTGCAGATCCTTGCTGCACCTTGACTCAAAAACACATACTTTGTCAGATGATCAGAAAAGTAGGACAAGTTTTCAATAAAATGTTTTGATATTTAGAGTTTCAGTGTTGCTTCTGAGAACAGTTTCCAAGTTCTCCCTTTGCATGCATGTGTCTTGCCCAGATTGACACATTTTATGTTATCCTGTGTTAATTCAGTATTCACTCTCTGTAAAGCAGATCCTCTACGGCTCAGACATCATGTGTATTGAACTTGGTTCTTTGATATTCCTAAGTCCATCTAGCTGTCAAGATTGTAAATCTTAAAACGAGTGAAAGAAATCCTGCACCTTGGTGGCGGTGGGTATTTGATCACGTCATGTACAACTAGTTCGCTCAATAACAGAGTCATATGCTGCTGTCCATGGTTCTGAGTATTGGCTGGAAAACATTCCTCAAATACAACTACATTCCGTAAGGAGTGCAGGCCACTTACATGCTGGTTGACTACGCCATCTAGTGTATTAAATATGCACATGCAATGATAGAGAATATGCCTTGCACTGAGAAATGCAACATATATGAATGCATAAACACATTGTCAGATACACTAAAAGGTAGAACAAGTTTTTTTTTTTTTTTTATGCTTTGCTTTAATATTTAATACAACAGCCACACAAGTAATGTAGGAAAGTGTAGCACTTTGTCTCCACAGCAGGAATGGCAACGGTTCGAGTCTGGCTGTGGTATTTCAATCCAGCTGGTTTCTTTCCACAGTCCAAAAACCCTGATTTACATCAGTAAGTATGGAGGATGCATATAATGACATTTCTGAATTGACTGTTCTCAAAATTTTTAAAGAAAAACAAAAAACCCTAGAAAATGTAAAATTGTATTATCATGTAACTCAAAGTGTATTTACAGCATTTGTTATGCAGTAAGTCTTTTAATTTGATATATCTAGCCATTTCCTCTTTTAACATATAAACCGGATGCAGATAACTCAAGTTGTGAGATGACTTTGCTTGGAAAAAACAAATACATGAATGAATAAACAATCAAATAAACAAATAATGTATAACTCTTTAAGATGAATCATACCATTTCAAGACCCATAACATGAAAATCATATAGAACATACACAGAATACACAAACTCATTACACCCCATACCAATTTACTACCTTTTGTCATTGTTGTTGGAGTTGTTGTTGTTACATAGATTGAGTTATACTCTATTCCTTGTAAAGGTACTTGAGTAGTCAAAAGCAATCTAAATTATAAAGTACTCTGTAAATGTATTAAATTGTATTTTCAACAGCAGGTGTTTGAATCTCCATGAACTATGAAGTATATACAAAATGCATGCAATAGGTATTATCGCTTTTAAATGAAAAAACTCACCTGCTATAAAAGTTGTGGTCAATGTTTCAATAGTGGGCATACTCAGTGTCATCTTTTAGAACAACATTATTTAGAGCAAATAAGTGTAAATACTTATAACAAAACAAGTACCTTAAAATGCTACTTTACAGCAATTTGACAATGTTTGTAATTCTTTCTTTTAACTTCTTTTATAATTTAATGTGAGGAGGAGAGTTACAATATGTGGGGCGCTTTGTATTACTTTTATAACTACATTATGACCATTTGTTACTATTGACCATATTTCTTAAAAAAAAAACTAACACTCCAGAGAATGTAAATCCAGGAACCAAACAGAGAACTATGTTGTTTTATTTTTTTTCTTGAACTCTATGAATCTCAACAATCAGTTGAATGTATTTTACATAAAACATTTAATGGACTTACTATGCTTTCTTGTGGATCATGTATGATTTAAAAGTAAAGATTTGTTAACCAGTAAACAAAAACAAGCCAATAAAAATGTTGGTTGTCTTTAAAACAAAAAACCTCGCAGATCACAAAGGTGATCATCTAACCAGGTTTAGTGTATAATTCTCTGTGGATGTAAAACAACCCATTTTTTCCTCCACTGGGAATGCAAGACAGGAAGAGATATGACCCATTTTAGTCTCCGTACAATAGATTGCGGAACACGACAAAAGATGCTGCCCTGATATGTATTTCTGTGGAAAGACGTTTGGCTGGCATGTTTTGATCTGCTACATTGTACGAGGCGATGATGACTGTCAAAATGTTTCAGGTTTATTTGTTTCACTCAGGACCTTCCAGCAAGTAGAGGGTTGTACAAGTGTCAGAAACTTCAGATTGTACTGTTTATCTGTACTTTTAGTTTCTTTGAAAAAAAAATGCTTTCAGAACAAATTGTTTTCACCTCGCTCACAATCACAAAAAATTTTACAAATAATTGACAAATATGTCTGTTTTCACAAAATAAATGCATTCAATCTTAAAAATCGCATGTTTTTATGCTATTTACTTTTTAAAACCACCCTTGTAATTTAAGAAACAGCTTCACTGCCCTAATATAATCCATCATAAAATGACAAAAAGACAAATTTTCAACCATTTGATATTGCTGCTATTTCAAGGTGGGAAACGTACACATTTTTTTGAATTATTGAGAAAACACTTCGCATTGTAAAATAAATGTATGTATTTATCTCAAAGTCAAATAAAAGTAAATGGCTGTAAAATGTAGTTAAAGTGTAAAAGTAGATTTTTAAAGCACATCTAAACATTCCACATTCCATTTTCACATGGATAAGATTGATTGCAGCAAAACAAACAATACAATAGTGTGAATTCTTACAATTTTACAAACTAAACATATGCATTAGTGCGCGTTGCCAAAATAAAATAAATTCAATAGAAAATAAATTATTCTGTCCATTAAATGAAACTTCAATAAACATTTCAGAGTAATATCTGGGTTACACTGGATATACACTTTACTGATGCATCATCTTTATAAATACAGAAAGTGGAATTTCATTTAAAAAAAAATCACTACATTCAGAACATCCATACCTTCATCAAATATTTTAAATGTTTTGATCCTACATTTCCCTTATTTCTCCGCTTTCATTTGTTTGCTCAAGTTATAAACAATATTGTCTGTTTCTTTCAAATCAATTAGTTACACATTTTTGTGATGAGTTTCCATTCATCCATCTGTCATGTGATTTAATGGCCTTTTCATTCAAAGCTATCAAAATCTGAAATCAGCCTCCAGACACATTGAAGTTGTTTGTAGGACAGGAACACTTTTTCTCAAAACTTGAAAAAGCGCATTATGGAATACCAGCTGTGTCAGCATTAGTTAATTTAAATTGTTTGTTGTGTTGTTTGTAAAATGTATTGGCACAAGACTGTTAGTATTCTGTATGAATGTTAGGACACCAGGTGAAGAATTTTAATGGTTATTGCTAACCTTAATAACGTATTAATAACGTTACTAATGCGACTTTAGGCTATATTTGTAATGTGCATTGCAATGTTGTATCCCTGCCCAGAGACTGCAGATGGAAACTAGCAACAGTTAAGTCTGGTACAAAGTAACTTTTGTTTAAGATGAATGTTTTGTGTACATGGTCCCAGAAAACAAAACAAATAAAGTAATTTAAGGTCATGGGGAGCAGGAGCAAATCTCAGTAAAAGCAGGGTATACAAGGACAATTTATAGGTTTTTCACAGGGAAAAAAAAACAATCAAACACTTTTATTTACATCCCTATGGAGAAGTGAGAGTCGGCACATGCATGTTTTGGACTGAGGGGGGATGCTGGAATATTTGGAGAGGACTAAAGCAATGCGATGAAGCAAAAATACAAACCAAGAGTCACAGGGCATTGGAGCCGATCCCAGTTAACTATATGCAAAGCCAGGATACATTCTGTACAGTTCACTAGGCCATCAGAGGACACACACACACACACACACACACACACACACACACACACACACAGACAGACAACCATAGACACTCACATTCACACCTTAGGACACTTTAGGAGTGTTAAATTACGTGTTACGATAAAATAAAAAAAATAAACAATATATATGAATGTCTGTCTAAGCAGAAAGGTTGGAGGCGAGGACAAACAGAATCTATTTGTGGGACCACTCTCTGGTCATCACATGATCTGACACGATGACAGAATGGTCCGTAACACCGACATCCGGGTGCTCCCAGAGCGCAGGCTCAGTCTCCGTTGCAGTTCACTGCGTTTCCGTAGCCGAGCTGCCTGCTACCCGCTGAGCCTGGCTGCTGGGGCAAACTGCTCACGGAAACGATTGATCCGGATCGAATAGAGCCAGAGCCGGCCACATAAATGGCGGATTAACACCCAAATCGGAAAACGACTCGTTAAATCAATTATCGTGGGCCAGGTGGTTTTGGAGAATGCGCTCGAGACACCTCTCCGTAACATGTGAGATGTAGACAGGAGGATATTAACTGTGCGTTATTGCGGGGCTAAACTAGCTAGCAGCTACCCTCCTCTATCCGATTTATGGTGGCTGGCTCGATCCGTTTTCTCTACCGTCGCGTCTGTTCCGGAGGAAAATGAAGAAGTTTAACATTAGGAAGGTACTGGACGGCTTGACAGCGGCTTCCTCGTCCTCCTCCGCCGCCGCCGCTCAGCCGGGTACTCCCAGTCAGAACGACGTTGTCCAGGAGACTCTCCAGTCGGAGCATTTTCAGCTTTGCAAGGTGGGTTTTCAGTTATTACATATGTATAAAAGCCAGAAAAAACACGACTGCTTTTGCACCGACAGTCAGGTGACAGCGGCGTGACCGAACACTGGCGTTGTTTTCATCCCCATCAGAGCTGCTGCTGCCTCTCATTGGGATAGAAATCGGTCCATACAGTGCGCACATACACACATACAGCCCCCGAATCTCACACCACTTATAAAGTCTTCATATTTAAAGCGCAATTTAAGGCTGTAGTAGCGTTTAATAATCGGAAATCAATTGGAACCACTTGCACGGGCTCGTGTCTTGTGGGTTGGATCCAGTTTCTCCAGTCAGACAGCTCAACATAAGCAGCTCATAATCTTACAATAAAACACTCACATGCTCATGGCTGGAAAAACTCCTCCTCTCCATACTGGCCGTGATCCCTTCCTGAGGAGAGGGGACAGAATCCACACTCCAATTCAAGTGTCAGAGTGCAGTTATTTTAGCTTTGGGACACAACGAACAGAACGTTTCTTTCAGACTTAGACTGTAAATGTTGTTCCTTTTGAATATGCCAAAGAAGGTGTTTTGAAGAGTATAACACATATAACCTAATGTAGTGGTTTCCGAGGTGTACGTCATTTCTTATAGGCTATCTGGGGGGAGTTCCAAAATATAAAGAGTGGGAGCCACTATCCTAAAATCACACCTGTCGTTTAAATCCCAACCTGGCAGTCTAATTATGCAAGATTTCCTGTTGCTAAATTTTGCCTGGTTGAGTCATGCTGGCTCTCAGGTCTGACTGTGAAGATTTTCCCCAAGATATGTTGATACCTCTCCTAGAGCCGGCCCACCAGCCCCTCGGCCCCTCAGCTGGGAGCAGAACAGGTCAGGTCCCAGATTAAGGGTCCAGGGCATTACCTGTTACATAACCCTACTTCAAGCTGTACAGAGCTTCGCGGATGGCGGGCCAAGCTCACCAACCCGAAACAATTGAGTTACAGAAGCCTGATGATGATAATATTTTGGTGGCTGGCCTCCTGAGAGGTGCTATCAACGATGCTGCAGGCGATTATCAACCTTCGGATGGATGAAGATTGATTTATCGCTGTTCTGCAGGGCTGAGTTTACACACACATGTCAGGTAGTTATTAGGGAAACGTCCCAGTCTCCATTTGCACTAATGTTTATGCCTTATCTAATTTATTTTCATAATGAGACTAATTTTCCACATTGATGGATTACGTATGAAGGAGATTAGGATGGTTTTTTCGTGTTTGTTTTTTTTTCCTCTCTCAGCTAATGCCAGCTTGACCGTGTAGGAGATGATTGATTAGCAGAGTGGAGGTCTGATATAAATTCTGCTCTTTCCTGCAGACTGTGCGTCATGGCTTCCCATACCAACCATCCTCAATGGCTTTTGACCCCGTACAGAAAATCTTGGCCATCGGGACTCAGACTGGAGCTTTAAGGCTGTATCCTTTTTTTTCCCTCCCTTGTGAAATTGAAAACAGACAAAAAAAAGGAAAGCCAGAGTGATTCAACAGTTTTTTGTTTTTTGTTTTTTAATAAACATCCCTATCCTTCATATGCACACATGTACACACCAACAACATCACCCCTGGGTCAAGAGCTATGTCTTATGTTCCTGGAATTGCTTCACATCATATGACCAATCCACTAGCAGGCATTTTTGGAGAAATCACAGGATACCTGATCACTTTTACCCTTTTGTCATCCAATGAAAGGTCTGGTTATCCAGACCGGGGGTTTGGGGGGGGTGGGTGGAGGGTTTTTCGAGGTGGATGCTTGGTGAGGAGGTGTTTGTGTGCAGCCAGCAGCGTTCTTCTTCTGGAGCACCAGGGCTCATTAGTGGTATCTCTGCAGTAGCATGAGCAGCTCCTCTGCCATATGCCGAGGAGCCAACCTCATCAACTGCGCTGCCCATCCAGTGCCAGAATGCCACTTCACATGTTCTGTAAACAGAAGTCGACTTACACAACACACACATGCATAAGCACAATCAAGCTGCTTCTGACTGATGTTTCACCCTCCCCAGGCAGCGGGAAGTCATTTTTATAATTGTTTGTATTTGAGGATTAAAATAAATTATGTTTTTATAGCTAAATAATTAAGAATAAGTCATAGCAGCAACACTAACCTCTGGATTTAGAGCTTTCAGTCATCACAAGACTTGGTTCATTCATATCTAAGTTGCTCTTTCTTCTCATGCCCCGCTCAGTTGGTCCGTCTGCTTTGTTTCGATTTTTATTAGAAGTGCTCCCATCCTCGTCTTTACCCACTCTCCAGATTAAGAGAGTGTTGGGTTTTTTCAGTGCAGAGAACACACACGGCTTCCATGTTGTCCTAATGTGCGAGGTGGAACTGATGGGGATTATTGTCATTCAGGCAATTGGTCCATTTATCAAAAGACGGGCTTTATCGATCCACCTCATTGCCCCTGGAGTTTGGAAACGCTGCCACAGCTCAGTAGACAGAAGCTCAATGAGGTGTCTACAAGCAATAAATGTCTACTTTTACAAGATCTGTCTGTACTACAGTGTTTTAATCAGCGTGTTACTGTAGACAGTGCCAACGCTCGTTTTGAACCCTGAAAATCAATCGTACGTCGCGTTTGGGCGAGAAAGAAACTTATTCGGATTTTGTGGCGAAAGGAAACATTATGAACTTTTCGGACAGGACCTCACATTTCCTCCCTTTTAATTATTCAATTTTTGTACCTGAATCTATACAGTATGGATATTTTGTCACAAATTGTCATTAGTTCAGTAGGAGGAAGTTTTGTGATGCATTTCTATCCATTTATTTTTTTATGGTACATCCTGGACAGGTCACCAGTTTTCCAAAGGGAGAACGATAATTTAGAGCCTTGACTCTGCGAGAAAAGAACATGCAAACTTGCACACAAGAAGACCTCTAAGCCCAGTCCAGACTTGAATCTTCTTTTAAAAATAAATAAATACAAAAGAGTATAACAGCTTTCATATGGAACACGGTCACAATAACATCCTGCTCTCATGATCATCAGTCGTCCTTTGTCAGGGGAAGAACTGCTGATGTCCAAATGCTGTGGCGAACCGCCGTGGTTTTCCGAATGGGGAAGTGTTGATATTCAAACATTGTGACTTAAGTGTGAGATGTCTGAAGACTCTCGGGAACAGAGAGGAAATCATTGTTAAGCTTGACAAAGCAGAATGGTTTCTGTGTCTCGTGATGGTAGATTTTAGTGATTTACACCAGCTACGTGACATATTTCTTCCCCTTAGTGGATATACGGTTTAACTGATCTTTAAATATTGGCAGGGATTTAACTTGAAACAATCAGGCTGTTGTTCTTACAGTCCCCAATATGTTTGGTGAAATATTAAAGTACAGTAAAAATAAATACGGCCTCAAAGAGTCTTATGGAATCCTTATAGTAAATCTAGAAACTAGGAAATTAGATTAGATTATGTATGTTACATCTTCCGTGGTCACAGTGGAGGTTTTCTTGCTCCTAATGTGTTGAAGGAAGTAAAAAAAAAAAAGCCTTTACTTGCTCACAGCAGTGATAAAATCTTGTTTTGAGGTCTGTCTTGGTAATTTCCTGCTCGCCTAGGAAGTCACTTTGCTCAGCAGTGCCATTAACCTACATTACAACAGAATCAGTTCAGGGTCTGCACACCTTTACTCTGTATATGCTGATGAGCTAATACCCACACAATAAATGAGAAGGATGAAGCTGCACCTTGTTTTTTTTACTGTGACAAAGTGATTCTGCTGCATTATAATGATACAAATATGCAGCAGCGTTAGATTTGAGCATCCCTGTGCTTCCCACTGCTTCTCTGGTCTTATTTATGCATGACCAGGAGGCTTGAAACAGACTTAATGACTCTTCCTCCTCCATTGTGGACCTGTGGAGACATGAAATCCATTAATAATTCTGACTAATGCCGTACAGAATTGGTGCGGCCACGAGCTAAAACTGAACGAAAAGGTTATGGGTGGATGAGAGTTCAGTTGCCAGCAGCCCTTGCTTGGCGCCAGCTAAAAATCTGAAAGTCTGTCCCTCGGCAAGGGAGATGCCCGCTGGTGGTAAGGCTGTCCTGAAATCGTCTCCTGCAACCCCACCTTAGTTTGTTTAAGGCACTGAGGGATTGTTTGATCACAGCTTGGTTTAATCCTGTTCAGGGCTATTACGCTGTCTCAGCTGAAAACGGACTTAGACGGCGAACACCGTGGCAAACACCATCGAGAAACGGAACACCTTTTTGTCTTCGCAGACGATCCGCCCGTCTAGAGATTGTATGATTAGATCTTGTGCTGTTGCTCTCTGCTGCATGTCTCTGTGCACAGGATGCCTCTATAAGGCTGATCACACACCGCTGGAGAGAAGCTCCCCTTATAAAACCTCTCACTTCACTGCCATTTGTGAAAATATTTGGCGCGTTTCCCAGGCTGTGAGGTCTACGTGGCAGCAGCTCCCCACTGTAGCCACAACTTCTCTTTTTTTTCTCTTCTTTTTTACATAGATGCTGTTCGAGTGTCTGTCTTCAGTGCTGAATAGACAGAACTTTTCCTGCCTGAAGTTAGCAGTAGTGAGAGTCAAGTTAATCATACTACCGTCACACTGGCTGACACATGAAATAAACAAGGAAGATGGGGCCCACTGATTTTATTTATAACTCATATTACTAATTTATAACTTATAACTATTTAGTTATATTTATTTATAACTTTGGTTCAATCCATGATCTAGTTACTGTCCTTTTTTTAAGACTGCAAATTTTAAATGTCAGCTTAACTCTTGTTCAGAGAAATGATTGACATTGGAAACCCCCGATATTAACCCAGAAATGGCGGCTTCAGCATGTAAATCATCGGTCTCACATTGCTTCAGAAGTTCTCTCCAGTTTTCTTTGACTAAACTCAGCTTTGGCCGAGCCGGCGTGGAGTGCTACTGTCAGCATGAGAGCGGCGCTGCGGTCATCCAGCTCCAGTTCCTGATCAATGAGGTTCGTTCTCACTAACTGTTGCTCCTGCCCCTCCCTGTCACTCCCCTTCTGTCCACTCCTCTCCCAATATGTTTCTGCCCAAATACCTTTTCTACAAGTATCCATGGCATTTAATTAAAATTTGTGTGAGCCACATGCTTGAGATGACTCCATACTTGTGTGCCAATAATGCAGCCATATATAAAAAAAATAAAAAAAACTTGTCAAGCCACAAGAATCTTTGTAAACATTAATCTCTTTGGGGTTTTTGTAACCACAGGGGGCGCTGGTGAGTGCCTTAGCTGACGACAGCATCCACCTGTGGAACCTGAGGCAAAAAATCCCAGCAATCCTGCATTCGCTCAAGTTTAACAGGGAGAGGTATGTTATCGTGCTGCAGATTACAGAAGATCAGCATTTATTTACAGCTGCAGGTTGCCTAATTTAAAAGCAGGGGAGGTACTTTGTTACTGCAATTTTAAATGTATTTTTTTCTTTACTTGGGACAGTAACTATTGTACCACATTTCTGTTATCTTCAGTGCTCTTAACTTTCAATTCCACACACTATGGACATTTTGCACTTTTCTAATAAACTATTGAATAGTCCCCCAAAACTACTAATAAATAATAGAAATGAATACTTTGGCATAATTTTTTGGTTAAAAATTCTGATTAATTTTTATCCTATACGGGTGAGATAAACTACCAACATGTAAACAGCAGCAGACAGGTCGTATGTTCTTGCTCACCACGGCATCGTCATACGGCCCATTTATATTGTATAAAAGGAATAAATGTACCAATAAATTGACATTTTACTGACAAATATAATTTTGATTTTGTGCAAACATTCGGTCATAATTTATTTGTGATGCAGACACATTTAGAAATGTCTTGTTAACGCACAATTTCCATGTTTAATGAAAACTACATTGAAAATTGTAGCAGAACACGAAAGTGATAACATGAGGTCAGTCAGTTGGACATTGTAGATGTGCTGAATGACTAGATGCATCTTCCCAGTTGAGGAAAGACAGTAGTATCTACTGTGCTATTCCTCCCCGCTGATCTATATATAGTCCGGCTTCATTAGTGTGACACAGTGCATGGCCTTTGTAATTAAATCTTAGTCACTTGCCTCTCCTTCCAGTTGGACCAGC
>OMNM01000354.1:0-21047 GCA_900302745.1 Parablennius parvicornis
AAAACTGCAACCTCTTTCTGATTGGACAAATTAGGACCAGTCTGCTCTTATGATTTTCTGCCCTGTCCAGAAGTAAATACAGTTTCAGAAATAAAAATTAAAAATCTAAAAGATCTAAAGAGCTCTACAAATTAATTTATAGTCAAAACAAAAACACATATACTTACAGAAATGTAAAACATTGAGATTTTTTTTAAGCAAGGAATAAATAATAGCTTTTTTTCCCCACATATGAAATAAAGGTTGCTAATCTATAAAGATTTTATTAAAATATCTGCTAATGAAGCCACTCACAGTGTTGATAACAACAAACTGGTTTTTAATGCTTTGCATCATTATATTAAGATACTGCTGTGCTTAGTCTTCTGTCAAACGCCATAAAAACTTAAAGACATATGTAGATGAGACCTTTTCTTAATTATATTACTGTTTCTTTTGTTGTATTTGTGAGTTGTCTTTACCGAGTGAGTCAGCGACCTGGATTCACGTCACAGTTTTGGCAGGACAGACATTTGGAAGTAAAACCAGACCAAGTCGACAGTGGAAGTTAACATTTTCTGTTGTGAGCCTTTGTAAGATAGAGGAAAACAGCCGAGTTAATGCTCACTGTTGATTTTCTGACTGCTCCCCTTCACAGCTCAGTTGGGCAACATGACGATGACCGCGGGTCAAGGCTCTATGCTACACCTGCAGAGCAGTATGCAGCACAGTCCCCTGGGGATCAGCATAATCAACACCCACAGTGGAAGTGTGCGTATTAAAAGCAGTGTAACTCAAAATCATTCATGTGAATTATTGCCCTGTTTGATCCATAACATCCCATCATTTCACAGATGTCTCCATTCTCCATGAATGGGCTGCCATCCCCTGGATACCAGTGTCCTACCTCAGTCTACCAGCCGACACCTCAGCAGGTGTACTCTCTCTCCCAAACTGGACAACAGGTAATATATGTGAAGCTAATAAAGGAACTGGATTGAATAAAGTGGAGGATTTTATTTAAATGGTGGGGTTAACATGATTTCTCTCTCTTTAGTGCACAGCTGGTGGGCTTTATAGCAATGTATCTTTCAACAACCAAAGTCTATTTACACAACCTCGCCTGGCCCCACAAGACCAGGAGTTGCAGCCCAAGTCTTTCCCCAAGCCAATCTATTCCTACAGGTCAGCACAAAGAAAATGGTGAATATTCACCAAAATCTGCATATTTAAGCAACCTGTATTCAAAATATTTCCTTCCTCAGCTGTTTGATTGCGATGGCTCTGAAGAATAGCAAAACTGGCAGCCTCCCAGTCAGCGAGATCTATAGCTTTATGAAGGAACATTTTCCTTACTTTAAGGTATGATAGTTTTATCAATACTCTTATTGCAGGAGATTTAACAAAATCGAACATGGAGATGACTGATGGCACTTGATACACACTGCCTTTTTACCTGCAGACTGCACCTGATGGATGGAAGAATTCTGTCAGACACAACCTCTCCTTAAACAAATGCTTTGAGAAGGTGGAGAACAAGACAAGCAGCTCGTCCCGAAAGGGCTGTCTATGGGCACTGAACCCTGCCAAAATTGACAAGATGGAAGAAGAAATGCAGAAGTGGAAACGCAAGGACCTCCCAGCCATCCGCCGCAGCATGGCTAATCCTGGTCAGAAATGTATCTTGTCATATGTGAAAGGTCAAATGGTCAATCAGGCAGCAAGTTGTCAGAAAAACTGACAGTGTTATGTTTTTGCTTTCCACAGATGAACTGGACAA
The DNA here is from genome assembly GCA_900302745.1 of Parablennius parvicornis. Classification (NCBI taxonomy): domain Eukaryota; kingdom Metazoa; phylum Chordata; class Actinopteri; order Blenniiformes; family Blenniidae; genus Parablennius; species Parablennius parvicornis. Next base: position 1,760 of record OMNM01000354.1, read on the forward strand.
ACTAATCACAGACCGCCCAGAGAACTGCAGACGAAAGGTTTTAGAGCCCGGCATGACTCGTCTGCCCAGTTGTCCAACGGGCCTCCCGCTGCCCGTCTCAGCCCAGATGCACCCTCAACCCATCGTCACGCTTTCCCTGCCATGTTTACCTATACACCAGCACCACCAGCTTCAAGCCCAGCTCCAGGCTCAGGCCAGGCTTGCCCCCATGTCCCCTGCTCCGGCCCAGACCCCTCCCCTCCACACAGTCCCTGACCTCTCCCACAGTCCGCTCACCCAGCAGCCTAGCAAGCCCCCAGAGGATTTCTACAGTGTGCACAGTGACTCACACACAGAGGTGGACGCACTGGACCCTAGCATCATGGACTTTGCCCTTCAAGGTAAGCGCATGTTTCAATGTAGACAATGTTTCAAAATGACTGCAGAAATGTTGCTTTGGTAAACTAATGCACTACTTCCATCTGCTCAGGGAATCTGTGGGAAGAAATGAAGGATGACAGCTTTAACCTGGATGCTTTGGGCACTTTCAGTAACTCGCCCCTCCGACTATCAGACTGTGACTTGGGAACAGCCGGCCTCCAGCACCCCTCTAATGGAGCGAACCTGCCGCTGTCTGATGTGCAGGTGACCGGGCTCTATGCCTCCTACACTTCCCAGGATCCTCTGTCGTCCCAGTGCATGGGCGCATCAGCCAACAGCAAGCCTATTGTGCTTCTTTAAAGCAGCCAAACTGTTCATATAGCGGTTGACGCAATTCATTAAACATTCTTTGGATATCTACAAATGCCAGCTGAGGAGTTCTGATTTCTCGTGCTCCTAAAGAAAAATATGGAAACCAGCATAATAACTTGGGGGAAGGGGGGGAATCCCAAAAATGAGTCGCAAGAAAACTGCTTTTTAAGAACTAAAACTCCTGATAAATAAAAAGGAGGATGTAAGAATAAACATGTGAAAGTTAAGTATCTAGCTTTGCCAAGCAAAGACTCAAAGCTCGTATAAGTACAAAGACTCTGGAGATTTATGTGTACGTTAGCAACCATCAGTTGTTCTATTGTTCACTCTGCGTTTTAAAGTCTGTCCATAATGTAGCTTGACATCTCTCGTCTATTGTATTGTGCTAGATATCATTGCTGTGATGTTTTATTTATATTTATAAAAGGCAGCTGGAGAAAATGACTCTTATCAATCCTTTGCTCTCTATATATATTCAAATGTTTTTTTTTGCCACAGAAAAGCTTTCTTTTGGACTGTATTTACCTACTTCCTTCCAAAATATAACTGTGCCAACACGTCCAGATTTTACACCTTATTCTTCTACACTCTGTGAATCACGTGTCAAGTGGTCAGATGTACATTATGTTCATTAACATGATCATAATAAAAGTCAAATGAGTCAATGAAAGAAACTTCCTTACATTTAAATACCATGAATAGATTTTTTTTTAATATTAATGAACAGCCTCTTAGCAAATTAGAAGACACAGAAAAGAGTGTATATACATTCAAATGAAATGTTGTGGCTGAGGCCTCTGACGATCCAGTCAGAGGTCAGGCGAATCAAGACATCACGTGAGGGGCAAAAAATGTGAAACCCTCATGAAACCTGAGTTGAAAAAGCTTCCACTTCAAACACAAACATATAACTTTAAAGGATTAGTATACTCTAAACAAAGTATTCTATCCAGTGTTACACCATATTGTATCATTCATACGAGACACTTCTTTGGCACATACAGTGCAACTTAAATAAGAGAACCCAAACTGAAAATTAAAAAGATGAGCTGAAAAGATAGTGCAACTGGGTTTTTTTCAGTCAATACAAAATTACGAAAAGTGTTGACGCATTACGACTCGTGCAATTATTTTGTCATTTTTTTTTCATGTAAAGTCTGATCAGAGAAATGACCAGTTGTCTAAGCTTATTTTTCCTAGAATTTACATTTCAACATGAAAATACTCACAATGTAATATTTAACAAATTTGATAACTCGCTCCCCAAATCCAATCAAGTCAGAATAAGTACAGCAAGGCATACAGACATTGCAGCACAGAAAAATGTGTACTGAAGTGAAAGCCTGTGTATCAGAGAAGTTTCTCTGGATGAACAAGCAAAGACCATTGTGCAGAGCAAAGCTGGTGACAACAAAATGAATTGGCTCTGTATATTATTTTGGTTTTGTTTTTTTTTTAAACTTAAGTGGTTCAGTACCTATACCCCGACCATACCATCGAGGAAAGTAGTGTTGTCATGGTTCTCTTTAATAGTCCAACAGCTTAACTAGTGCTGGTGTTCTCCATAGTCGCCAGCAGATGCGTCAGCTTGGCTCTCTGAGACGGAGTGATGTTCTGGCTCATGTGAATGATGCAGTCCATGACCACGTCAGGGTTGGCCTGCACCAAGCTAGAAACAAGAGGGGACATTACATCAAGTATCATCTGTTTTATGTCAGTATGCTAGAGGTGAGAATGCACAAACATGTTTCCATAAACATTTGATGAGGCATCTGAGACTGTAAGATCTTTGCAGATGTGAAGTTTTTGCTTGAGGTTATATGAATGGCGCAAGTAACAAGTCAGTTTTGTTCGCCTACCATATGCATCAATATTGAGATGTAACACAAACCATAAGAAAAAATAGAATGTTCCATGATGAACTCAGTGAGTAAAAATAATTTAACTTTTTCAATAGTTTTAATTGAACAAATTTGTAAAAGAAGAAACCAAACTGCATCCAAAGTAGCCTAATAATGCAGTGCATTAATACACATTAACTTATGAGGATAAAACCCATATGTATGTCAATAATGGATCTACAAAATTAATGTACGTGTCTGCGTACCTGCGAATGTGTTTCAGAGCATTTTCCCTTTTCAAGTACTTGATGTTCTCTCGGATGGCTGATTTCATTCCATCCTCAGTGGACAAATGTTTCTCCAGCCATTCAACTACTGCTTGGTTGTTGTCCCAAAGGTAAGCCTGGAAAGTAAACAGATGTATTAATGGCTTTGATGAGTTTTTAACAATGGAACTTTCAAAAGCAGTGAATAATTGTTTGTGATGCACAGCTAAAATCTGTCACTGTGTGTTGATAAAACTAAGATCTGGTATTAGTAGATAAGCAAGTCCTCCAATGTGGAGACTTGCAATCTTCAGTAATATAGAATCAAACTTCATCACGTGGTCTTTCAACTCTACTGTGATTACATTTACAGACGATGTCCAAATTACAGTTTTAGAAACAGTAGTCTTTGCCTTTGTTTACCTTGACAGTTCCCTCTGTTTCAACAAACCATCGCCTCAGCATTGACTGCATGTGTCCATCACTGAGATCCTTATTGGCCTGTAAAATCTCACATTTCACCACCTGCTCCAACAGGAGGCGACGCAAACGCCAGTAGAAGAAAGTCCTCACATTTTTCCAGTCCAAGATATCCTATTTAGAGGATGTGAGAACATGATGAAGCAAGTTATACCTGTTTACTCCAATGATATGTCGATGAATTGCACACTTACAGTGATGACACCTTTCTCCTGCATCCTGCCAGGTGTGTCGTGGAGATCTGCAAACTGCACTGCCACCTGGTGGTAGATTGGCAACAGGAACTCCTCCCTGGCTTTCAGCTTCAGGTCAAGCTCTTTGCACTGTTTTTCAGACAGTTCTGGTGAGGCTGATGAAAGCAGGAGAGATAGAAGTCAACCAATAGATAAAGAAAATTTACATCAGCTCAGTTGCTGTAAGGGAGTAATAGCCCTTACCAAGCTGCTCAACCAGGCTGGCATACACAGAGTCTAGTCTTCTCATGGACTTCAGCAGGTCTTTCCTCCTGAATTTTATCTCCACTGTACCCTCGGCCTCCAGCACACCACCTCTGGATAGAAACAAACCCACTTGAATGGCATTTCACGCTAGGTGAAGCACCCTAAACTGGAAATCTAATAAATAATCTCTGCTTTGTGTACCTGCTCTCTCTGTCAGCATACAGCTCCATACACAGCGGGTTAATGGTGGGGTCTATCACCACCCAGGATCCCCCTCTAAGCTCAGCGTGTGGTGGGATGTACACCAGCACCGGCTGGTGGAAACTATGCAGGGCGTCCACAATATAAGCCCCAAACTTCAGGATCTGGTCATACATATCTAGAAAAGAAAAAGTAGGCTATTACTGTTTTATGTCATTTCATATGCACTTCAAACCGATAAAATATTTGACAGTTATTTTGATATCAATTTGAATATGTTCAAATCAAACCATACATCGTTATCTTATCGTACTGTCCTTTATCCAATTCAAAGTAAAATAATTGAGAACATGAATAGTGTGACTGTCTGGACTGTGCCTGAGACAATCTCTTTCCAGACATTGCGGTATTCATCCATTACCCTTCATGCCCCCGGAGAAGCCCCTCCAGTTTGCAAACACCATGAGGGGCAGACGTTCACGGTTGAAATCGCAAATAGCCTGAGCCGTTTTAAAGGCTGAATCTGGAAACCACACCTGACCGGCCTGCTGCTGGACCTGACATGAACGAAGAAAGACATGAAATCCTCCTTGAGTTAGACTCACAGAATATTGGATTCTAAACAAAGTCAAAGAGTGATTTACTTACTTTAGCTTCTGAATCCAGGTTGGCTGGATCTGCTGGCACAGTGAACTCAACTGTGCGTGTTTCGACAGCAATGACCCCGAGAGGGATCCCTCCTAACCTACATTCATTCAACAGCAATAGCATGGATCCAGCTTTGTCTGTATCTTTCTAAATATTTACAAAACTTATTATGAAGTTTATATTGAGGGTAAATGTTATTTACCGTGCTCTACCCACGACCACAGTCTGAGCCCAGGATCCCATGATCTCCATGAAGGAGCCGTGATCAAAGAATCCACTCTGCCAGGAACCTTTCACAGCTTGTGGCACAAAAGTGATTTCTTTTTTCTTTTTCTTTTTAAAATCAACTATTGAATGACAGTAGTTTCAAGTTTTAGATGTTGCAACTTACTGGGATGAGGTCTGCCTGCGAGCATCCAGCGGGGGTCGTATGGTGCTTTAGACGGAATGAAATCTATCTCTCTGTCGACTGGATCAGAACTTGCTATAATAGGCACAGGGGAGTGTTTGTTCTGTGAAGAAACAAAAACATAAAATCAAACTACATTGACTAAAATTCCCACATGGAAAATGTACATTATTTGAAAATGTACATTATATATTTGAAAATATGCACTTCACATATTTTCAAAATAACCTTCGGCATGTAGGAGAGCCACTGCAGAATAGTGAAGACACCCTCAAAATCATCTGGAACGGTGGTGTGTGTGACGCCATTGTTGTGCATAATTTGGACTCCTCCAAGTTGGTTGTTGGACGTGTAGACCTCTCTGCCCAGAACCTGCACACATAAAACAAAGAGCTTGATGACCTGAAGTCCACGCTTGTGCGTTTATTGTGAATAAAATGGTTACATTTCCAGTTGAAAGCTTATGTACACGTATGTTACTATGAAATGAATCCTTAATCATCATACATCCACAAAACTGAGATAAAACCAACAAACCTTGTTGAGAGCACCAGAGCCGGTCAGGATAATGTGAGAGTTCTCCACCTGTATCACTCGTTGTCCCAGTCGCACTAGATAAGCTCCGATTCCAATAGCACGACACGTCACCTACCAGAGTACAAACATACATATGATGACAAGACAAAAAAAAAAGCACAGCAGGCACTTCCTGTTGGTGTGGCTCAGATTAATATACTCACCATACTGATTGTGACAATCTCCTCGTAGGCCTGAGACGACTCTCCTGCAATGGTGCCTGAGCCTCGCAAGTTCTCAACACCAAGACCTTCATCCTTCCCAATGATGTCGGTGATGATGTACCTGAGAGGATTGAGCACAGAAATCCAGATAATTCCGTTTAGTCCACATTTGTTAGATTATAACAGTTGTGTTGGAATGTGAGTGGGACTGGTGATAGAAATAGAAATGACAGCGGTCTGCACACTTCTGTTTGTACACTCACTTTGTTTATTTAATTCTGCTTAGAATAATAGAAAACTATGCACATTTTTTTTTTAAACATTCTTGCGATGAAGCCACTATTTTACAGCTTTTCACATTTTTGCACAGTATTGCATATCTCAACAGTTACATATAAAGCCATAGTTTTAAGAAAAAACAAAAACATTATGGAGGCACATCATTGTGGAAACAAACTCAGTACCTGGACTCTCCTCCTTCTTCTACATGTTGACAGTAAACAGAGTTGGTGGCACTGATTCGAGTGTAGTCTTGCGGCGTCAGGTAGAGGTATTTGAACCCCTATGGCAATAAATGGAAATGACACATTACACATACAAAACTTCACAAATATCTGTTTGTAAAAAAAAAAGAAACTAAAATGAGAATTGTTGCTTTCACTGGTTACCTTGTAGGGATCATCAGGGTCAATCCAGGCCACCTGGAACATGTGTTTCACCTCTTCGGCGAGCCCAATGCGAGCTCCACTGTTGGCCGCAATGTAAATGCGAGGGATGCCCTCAGCCCGAGCCAACTCAGACCCCCTAAGGTACAACTCATCCTCCTGAGGGCCAAAAGAGCCGATCATGTGGGTAATGTCATTACAGATGACAATGATGTCTCTGCCATTTGGGTACTCTGGAGTCTTCATCTTCATCCTGAAAGCAACTATTCCAACCTGGAAAAGCGTAGCAACAGTAGGCATCAGTATCATAGAAGTGAAATACATAGAAATACTTTGTGTTTTTGTGATTGTTAATAAAAGCGACTAACGTCATTGTCTCCAGGCAGCCGGTTCATGTGCACCAGTCGTCCTTCTGGGTCCAGAACAAGTTCAGTGCATATCAGCACATCTGTGGGGCATTTGCCCTCTGGACCCCAAAGCTTGAACAAAGCCTACAAGAGGATTTGCAGTGAATACAGATCACAAACACAGAAAATAAAATGCTCATACATTTCTCATAAAGTGAGTTATAAGCACCTGTCTGAACATTTCAGGGAAGTCATAAACATATGTAGTGCCCAGAGTCTGAGCCTGAAAGCGTTTAGCCTGCAGCAGGTCTTTAGTCACGTAGGGAGTGTTGATCAGCATCCCCTGCAGCGGTCCCTGCTTGTCTCCATACGACTGGAACATGATCTGCAAAGAAAGACAAAAGAAACCAAGCTAAAGCAATGATAAAGCAAATAATTTGAACAAATTCCATGGCCATTTAATATCATATATCTGTTTTGTTTAGTTATATTGAAACATTCACTCTACAATGCTCACCTGGCTCGATCCTGGATCAGTGACTTCTTTATAAAGGCTGATGTCCAGATAATAGCCAGATTCATTAGTGAGAAACAGGCGGATAGGAATGGCATTCCCGGTTGGTGTCAGGCGGATGTTGATCTTCAGCTCAGCCTGCAAGACCCGCAGCTTCCAAAGACGACTGCCGTATCGCATTACCATGGAGCGGACAGACTCCTCTATCTACTAACCCAAAGGTCAGGATTAGGGTACGAAGAGAGAACTGAACAGCAAATCTACTAAATATGGTGTGTGAAGTCCCGATGAGTCTTTGGATGCAAATAAAAAATGTTGACGAAAAGCAACAAACAATTCTGCATTATCTATATATTATGTCTAACTAATGCTATATTAAAAAACTCAGTATTCTTTTTACATTGTCTTGTGCAAAATTCCATATGTTTAATAACTGTATAGTCCTCTGAGTAAGAATGTTTCACTTGTTGCCCACTGACCTTCGAGGGGTCCATGATGACAGTGGGGACAAAGTTGAGGAAGATGTGATTGCAGTCCGTGCGGACGTTGGTGTTACTGAAGGCCACCTCCAACTCATCCATGGCTTCCAACAAGAGGCGCTCTCCCTCGTTTTGAAGGTACTCAAATGAGGCTTCCTGGATTGGTACAAGGATTGCTCAGTAAAATGCATGTCATTTGAAATATTGGCAGCATGTAATTTCATATATATATGACAAGAATGTGGTTCTTATGTTTCAGAAAACAATACATCTATAAAACACACACACACAAAACTACAATTATGCTGACAGATCTCGACATTAGATGACTTGTAGCACATGTGCAGTCATTTGGGCATCTCTGACAGGCTCACAGGCCGTTAAGAACAAATTATGAATTGATTAAAATATATGAGACAAATGCCTTGCTTTTACTTATTTTTCCTGCCTATTTTTTCTGTATCACAAATTACCATTTGTATCTTTATTACTGGATAAAACATTCAGAAAACATAAGAAATTAATTGATGAAACTCAATAACATTAGCAAGCATATTCTTTTTGAGCAGAACCTTTACCCCGGCCCAGTCCCAGTTTTTCTCTTGGCTCCCCATAAAATTAAGTACCCACCCCTGACCTAAGAGTCCCTCCTCTCACCTTTGTGATGAGATCCGAGTGGCGAATGATTGCTCGGATGAAGAAGCGGTAATCCGTGACTTCAGCACCCTTCTCAACGCGAGCAGCGCCCAGGTAGAGGTGCATCTTGTGATTGGCACAGGGAACAGCCGTCAGGTCAAAGTTCCTCATTCTGTTCAGCTCCAGCTGAAACGCTAAAGCCGGCTCCAGATTACGATAAATGCGATCCTCCTGGAACTGAACAGACCCGGAGATTGTAGTGGTCACCAGCTCATCAGACAGCAGCTCATTAACTGCATCAAGGATATCGCAAACTTACCCCGTCTCTGGCTCTGAATGTGAAGAACTTGGGAAATTCTCTCTGTTAACCAAAAATATGAATAAGAAATATATTTTCCTATTAACATACTTCCTTCTTTTTTATCTATGTATAGGACACATTTCAAAGTAAGAGTATGTTGTAACTATTAGTCTTAAACAACGGACGAGAGAAAAAGATAATCTATGGTGAGATATTACTTTTAGAAAATAAGTACTGGTGCTACCTTTAGCTTGCATAATAAAATTGAAAAGATAAAAGGGTAGCATTTTCTTTTTAGTCTTCATTAGTTTAATTTTGGTTTCAAATACTGGTTATTGGTAAATAGCAGCACAAACTTTTTCTTAACAACTAACATCAAAATATTCTTTTGAGTGGAAAATATCAGCATAACAATCATGTATATAAAACATATGAAGAAGCACTTAATATTACTGCTGTTCATTTATGGCCTTTTGACAGATGATATTGTTTGTGTTTTCATGTGTAGCATATATAAATTTGATTTATTCTACATAAGCAAGATTACCTTCTGTGCAATCAAAAATGTGATTCTCCGGATTCCGTACTCGAACAGGACCGCTTTCTGTTTAAACAAAAACATTAATTTTATATATTTCTATATCTAATCAAAAACAAACAGATTAAAACAAATTAAACAATATCATGATAAAAGATGTCCTAATTGAACTGACCTTCGACTGGGCAAATTCAGTGAGGGCTGTGACCAGTTCGTCGTCATCTTCTGTGTCTGCTGCTTTTATGGACACATTGATGATGTGGATTGGGTTCTCCCTGGTGTTCTGGAGGACACAGAGGAGACCTAAGTGGCTGCAGAGACATCGACGAAAACACTTGTTTTTTTTCAAGCCAAAACTCGCACCTTGAAATTCTCCTCTTCATACAGACTTGAGCAGGACTCTGAGAATGGAGAACTCTCGGAGAGAGGTTCAGCAAAACTGGACAGAACTTCATCAAAATCCCTGCCAAACATATTTACATATTATAATACATTTTTGAATTCATGGCTTGTTCCCATGAAAACAGGAACATTTGTAATGGAGAATACGGAAGTTGATTTTAACCTTTTGAAATCATCAAAACACTGGAAAGCCACCATGGCCCCCAAGCGCTGGCAGGGTGGAGACAAGGCGCCCTCCAGGAAGAGCTCGCTGCCATGCCGCCTGATTTTGAACTGGCCTGATGAACTTACTGGGACAGGAAGTCTAGAAAAAAAAAAAAGGAGCCAAAACCACTCAGTGATAAACACAAAGACATATAACACATACACGGAGAATCTGGTTTTATTTGTTTATGTTTTTTTTTTGTTTTTTTTTTAAATCATACCAGGGAGCATTTAAAGCAAATTTCCAATTGTCAATTTCCCAATTGACAATTGGGAAAAAATTAAATGTAGAGTATATAAATTCCCACCATGACACCCACTTCTAATCAGGTGCAGCTGGCATAATGTCAGTGCGTTTCAAGTCTGTGAAGTCTTAGGTCAGGTCCAGGATAAAATGGAAGCAATACGCAGGAATCTGAAGAATTTGCCACATAAGATGATTTTATCTAAATACTGCTTACACAGTCTCTACTGCCTGCTCATCCTGAGTGTCTGTTATAAATATCATCATTCCATACACTTGCACAGTCTGGTGTGTTTCAGTACAACAGCTCTGTGATTCTGTGTTACTTTATAATCTTCAGTTTTTGAGTATGAAAAACACTCAGATAATCCAGGACATAAAAGAAAAGCCAGTGTGAAGTCACATTCAACAAGCAATAAAGTCCGATTCAAATATAAAGTGGGAAATCAGAGTTGTGAATTGACTCATCACCACAATGATTGATACAGTTTTCATTCAATAAAAAGACATGTGGATCAATTGTTGCTATATTTGATTGAAAAATGTGGATTGAGAATCACTATCTGAAGCTGAAGAATACAGGCGATACCAGCAGAAATCATTTAAATAGTTGGCTTGACATTCTTCAGAGGAACATGAAAGAGCAAGATGGTGTACCTCTGAACAGAACTCAAATGTGCTTTACATGTTAGAAAAAGCATCAGAAAAAAAAAAAAAAAACAGTAGGTCAGGTTTAAAAGCGAATTAAGAAGAACTTGTTAGTCCTTGTACAAATATGTAAATTTTGGGGACAGGAAAAAGCAACATGGTGCATCTGACATGCATTTCTGAGAGACATACACACCATCGGGTGGTTTGGCTGGTTGGGAGGAGCTTTACTCTACCTGTTCAGAGTAGGGCTGCTCCCTCTGAAATAAGATGATTGACAGGTGAATATTAGCAGGGAATGATCGAACTGCACATCTATTTCTAGGTATGATTAGCTTAACACACGCTACAGGATGCTATGCACATTCAAAATTATTTTCAAGGGGGAGAAAACGATCGGCACTCGAAAGTTAGCCATGAGCAGTTACAAAAGCAGTTCAAAGGGCCAACTTCCACCTGCAGCACCGGTTATTTTATTAATTCATCCTTGGTTATCTGAACAGCTTCATAGAGAAATCTATGCAGTGTAGCAGAACGGTAAGTGTTAATAGAGTGAAGCAATTATCATTACAATGTGTGATTTGTGAGAGATAGTCCACAATGTCATTATCACAAAGTACATGTTTAACTGATAAATGGTATTGCAGCCTTTCTATATGAGAGATATTTATTCAAATATGACATGGCCCTAACCCAAAAGTCATTCAAGATTCAAACAAAACTCTTATTCATCTGTGCTGTGAGTTACCTCACAGTTACCTGTTTGGATGTGATGAAGGCAACATAAACTGAAAGTCCACAGCGCACGTCCCATCCTGCAGCTGGTGGTGCTGGATGCTATTCAGCTCATAAGCAATGTACCCTCTGCGAACATAGACCTGAAATAGACCAATAAAAAGTCAATCATTAGTAATTACCACAGAAATGCATTTAAGAAGCCAAATCCCTGTATCCACGGGTCGGCAAAACATACCTCCAAGGCCGCCATGCAAACAACTTGATTGGAGTGGTAGAAGAAATTGGGCAAAACGTCAAAAATGGAGGTTTCAGAGAGAATGAGTTTCTGTGGCAAATAAAAAAAAAAACAAACAAATTATATAATTCATCAGATATCTACACTGCTTTAATAATCATATTCATTAAGACATGTCTGTATATGAAACAAACCTTCAAGTTTTCTGGGCAAAACTGGTGGCCGTACATGTCAATGGCTGACAAGAAGATGGACTCCACTTGATTATGTCTCAACTCATATGATGGCAAATGGGAGGCTATCAAGACCTATGAAATGTTTACAAAAACATTATTTATCCATCTTATGTGTCATTTTATCCAACTCGGGGTCATGGGGCCCCGGAGCCAATCTCAGCTAACAATGAGTAAAAGCAGGCTACATGGTTCACTTCACTGCAGAAAACCAAATCAGAGTAACCAAATAACATCAAACACATGTTTTGGGACTGTGGGAGTAAACCGGAGCATCATGAGAAAACCCACACAGAAAATACAAACTCAACATTACAGGTTGTAATGTAATACCTGTCTGGCTCTTAGCGCCACCTTTGAGTTCTCCATCTTGCTGAGCTGTGTGAGTTCATTCAGAATGGCCATCAGCTCATCTGCCAGAGTGGGATCCCGTCCACACAGCTGGTCCTGCATAAAATCAAAAACATATGCTGCATAGATAATTATGTCCCAAAGACTTGATCATCGGAAAATGATAAACATGCTACTGATGAAAGCCTTACTATGAGCATTGTGACCAGGATGTTCTTCTTCGAGACTTGAGCATGGGAAAAGATGTAGTCGAGCACAGGACTCATATCTGGTTTGTGCTGTTCTCGCAGGTTGATAACACACTTATCATAGTGAGCTGATAGAGGGAAAAAGTACATGTATTTCAGCTGAAACTGAACTGCTGTTACTGTAAAGACAAGATCCGACCAAAGGCCATTGACGTTACCTTGTTGAAACTGGATTTCGACCTGCAGGTAACGCTTCAGCAGGTCGAGCACCACAGACTTCATATAACCACGGATTCCACTGCGGTATCTGAACAAACGTAAGGTAATCATAACGTCACAAAAAATATTCACGTTCAATACTGTACAGCACCTGCACAGTCTGACAAGGATGAACATACTCACCTCTGCACCAGCTGCACAATGCTCTGAGTGTTCATGAAGAAAACCTCTCGGTCAGATTTCCTCTGCAGAGTCGCTGCATGGCTGTCCAAAATGTTTGCAATCTGCAACCAAAAGAAACCAATGTTACAGAATGCAAAGTGACACAAGCAGAGTTTAAAACAACATTTTGCTTGGCTTGGGTTTTACCCTTTGACTGGGGAACTGGCAGAGGACAGAGGTGATGTTGCTGGCGTACTGAGCCATGACTTTACGGATTTCTTTCTCAACACTCGGTGGAATGCGACCGGCCACACTGGTCATGATCTCCTGGAGCTCCAACAGTGGCAATGAGGGGTCCCTGAGAGTTTTCATGAGGGTGGCCACCCACTGTTTCAGCTGCAATAACCAACATTCAAACATTCTTATTCAATCAAAGTCTGAGGTCTGACACAGCCCACAATAACTAATAAGTAAAAATGCACTACATACATGAAGTTAATTTCCCATATGCAATTCAGGAATCTACAGAAACAAAAGACTGTACCTTGGTGCTGTAGTATGGCTCTTCAAGACAGAACCCCTCCATCACTTTGATCAAGTTTTCCAGCACACTGTGGAACACCTGGTGAAGCTTTTCACCCACCATCGGCAATGGCTGCTGCGGTGGTAAGGTGGCAGTGTTTAGTTCCACCTACAAAAAAAAGGCAAAATTGAGAAATTGAAGTAAAAACAGTGAAACTTCTGTATTCCAGCCCCAATAAAATTATAAAATCTGAATTGTTAATTTGACACTGTCAAGATGTGATAAGAATATTGCAAAAATTCTCTAAGTTCCATCTTTGCAAGTTTTGAAATAATTTACTTTATGCACACTACTGGGATCATCCAAGTCCAAATGAGCCATGATGCAGCCGGGCTCTAGAACTGCCCCGGGCCTCTTGACAAAGTGGATACAACCAGACTGATGCACAGTCAGAGTCATCACCATTTTCATCACCTGAATTAACAAACAAATTCAAATTGACACATACATATTACATAAGAGGCCAAGACTACAGATGTAACCAGAAACCCGTCACAATCACCTCAATCTCTGCAAACATCTCTCCTGCAAAAACATGGCTCCCATCCTCCACTGTGTACTGCAGCAGTTTGCCAGCAGAAGGTGACCTCAGGACCGTGGGATCCTTTTCTTTCTCAAACACGCAGGTTTTGTTGCCAACAGTGATGCGGAAGCTGTTATGTTAAATATAGCAAGCAAATGGTTAAATCGAGAGCAAAAAAAAAAGAAAAGAAAGGAAACTAATTTCTTCACATTTTGCAAAGCCTTGCCTGTCAACTTCCTCCTTCATATAAGTGGTGTGGCTGCAGCCGTCGTAGCACAGCAGGAGGCCGCCATCACTCAACCTGTGGACATCTATTTCGATGTCGGAGCCATTCATCATGATGACATATGTTGTCGGGGATTGTCGAGCTACCTGCAAGCAGCACCAGTGATTAAAAAAGGAAAAAACAGAGTTGACCAAAGAATGGTAGGAGACCAAATGAATACCTTCAGACAGTATTTGACTCCCTCATAAATCAGGTCCACACTGACAGAGTTGAGCAGACTGGCAGCTGGCAGTACCTGCCCCCTACAGATGGAAAAAAAAATATTGGTGTAAATATAAATTGTGTGAATTGAACTGAATAAGATTTAATTGTAGCTTCTGACCTTTCCAGTGAATGAAGATAGTTGGACATGCTCTTTCTGAAGCTCGCATCAGCAACATGCAGAGCTCCACAGACGATGCCCAGCATGGTATCTGGTCTTTCTGCCTACAGAAAGAACACATGCTGTCACGACACAGAAAAAGTCAGTAATGGTACAGAACATGACATATGTATTGAGTAACCTACTTGTACTTTCTCTGCAATGAGATGGTCCAGCCAACCTGTGTCAATGTCATTGTTTCTGAAGCTTTCTGTCTCCAGAAGTTTAATTAGATATTCAACCGTGGTCCTGAAATCTCCTCGGATGGACAGTTCCTTCATAGCTACTACCATGTTCCTGAAGCACACGTCAAATACAGTGAGATAAACCCATTTCCTATTATTGTACTCAACAAATTCACATAATGACGGACACTACTATCTGTCGCAATCACCCTGAGGGAAAAAAAACAGCAATGGAATATTTTCTAGAGAACAATAAAAAAAAAAAATAGAAATACAGGCTTACGAAATGGCTTCTTCTCGATTCTCGCCCCACGAGAAACAATGTCCAAACTGGGAATCGGCAAACTCGTGAAGGCCTCCAGTTGCCCCTACACTGAAATACCCCCAGACGTTTTTACTGCTGCGGAAGTTGAGCTCCTGCACAGTGCCGGAGCTGGGTTTGAATCCCTGTGAGAGAGCACAAGGACGACTAGTCAGGATGCAAATGTTAGAAGATGTTACATTTTAAGTGTCACATAAAAATAGTTCTACCTCATCTGGGTTTTCACTGGTGATCCGAGCAGCGATGACATGCCCCCTTGGACTTGGAACACAGTCTGGATTGTCAAAGTTGATCATGGTGTCACCCCATGGACTCTCTCCATAAAGCATCCGAATGTCCTTAATTCTATGAAGTGGGATTCCCATTGCAATCTATAAAACAATAATCAAAACAGGGTAGGGTTTGAGTAGCTATGGTGTACATCCAGCAATCTTCAATACCAATTTATACAGCTTATGGTTTGTTGTTGTTGGATCGCAGCTGAGAATGGGCGAAGGGGAAATACACCATGGACAAGTCTCCAGTCCATCACAAGGCAAACACACATCTTAACACACACTCACATTCCAACCTACAGGCAATTTAGGATCACCAACTGACTCGATATCATAAGAAGAGACACACACAGGGAGAACGTGCAAAATCAACACAAAAAAGGCAAAACCTGGACTCAAAGTGTATATATTGTATTCTCACGACCATGTGTGCAATGCAGGAGCATAACTCAACTTGACTCTGTATATATTTGATACTTCAGATGTACCTGAAGTTGGGCAGCTGGTAAGTTCACATCTCCAATCATCTCTGTGCAGGGATGTTCCACTTGAAGACGAGGATTCAGCTCCAGGAAATGGAAACTTCCGTCATCAGAGAAGAGATATTCCACAGTACCTGCACTCACGTAGCCCACCATCTTGGCCAGTCGCACAGCACACTACATTGAGAAAAGGTGAGAGAGGTTTCTTAACACAATAAAGCTGCAAATCCGTAATAACAAATCAGTGTCGTGGCCTAAACGAACCTGTTCCATTTGTTCAAATGTTGAGGAAGCAGCTATGGTAGCAGGAGCCTCCTCGATGATCTTCTGGTGCCGCCTCTGGATGGAACAGTCCCGTCCAAACAGAGAGATGGCGTTTCCATACTCATCGGCCAGTATCTGCACCTCCAGATGCCTTGCATGCTGAGCCAGCTGCATGACGAAGATAGGTGAGCCAGGTACCTCCGTCTGAACCTGCACACAGAACGCATCAACACACGAAGGATCACATCACGGCACAAAGGAGGTCATAATAACAAATAATGTGAGGCTTTAGTGTGAGAGTTGTAAAGATGCAAACCTGTCTGAAGAAGCTCGGAAAATCCTCAGAACATTCAACCTTTCGGATACCCTTTCCACCTCCACCTTCAGAGGCCTTGATAACAACTGGATAACCGATATTCTGAGCTCCCTGCAATTGAACAACACAAAATATGTGCATATACAAGTAAATATAAAAAAAAAAAAAAAAAAAAACTTGGTTGGGCCTCCTTTTGCATGAGTGCATCAGTGCGGCATGGCCAAGTATTGAGTGCAAAGAAATTAACATATGTTTCAGACATTGACAGTGAAAACATCTTTTTTTTTTTAACTGATCTTATATAATATTCTATTACAACAAAACAAGCTGGAGATCCTTACATCCAGTCCATCATCAACATCACGAACACAGCCCTTTCTGTAGACATCTGGAGGAACACTGATAATTTTGCCCAGTCTTTGGTCCTCTTGAGACCAGTCCACCCTCAGACCTGGAACACAACGACAAATTAAATAACAACAAACATGACTGAATTTAATGGAGTCAGTCCACCCCACATCTGGGAAACCTGATCCGGAGACAATATAACCTAACATATATTATTGCCCTCATACACACCTTCCATTAAAATGTGTTCTGGTTAATGTGAAGACAGTTCTGATTGTTCAGCGTTACAAACTTAAGAATCACCTTTGTACCAAGATGTTTAGTTTATTTTTATCTATTTATCAATCCATATTTATATATTTGATTCTCTTCGGTCAGACATGGGCTGCAGTGACTCCTCATCCATATTCTTTGTGGCCACAAAAAAAGCACTTCCCAAAAAATTGTTAAATGTTTAGTTTCATATGTAACCATAGGATAATGGTTCTTTTAAAGAGGCAGCAATTGCAATTTCTCTTGGTTATGCTCAATGATGTTTATTTTGTGGTAGAAAAATGAAATGGATGAATGTTGGATGAACACAGTGATCAAATTAGTTCTTTGTTAAATTAACAGCCATATCTAATAGTAGAAAAGCGCAATAATTTTTTTTGCCACTCAGAAGATTTTGTGGGCTTTTCCTTCCCCTAAAGTTACTTATCCTTGACATAGATGCTCACACTTTTTACAGATAGTTTTTCACTCTGTCTTATGTTCTTATTCTCATATATGTGGAATGGACAGACAAAAATATGGTTCTAAAGACTAAAACAACTAAAAAAGGACAAAAAAATTAAGATTAAAAAATAATATGAAACATCAAATTTGTATTGAATGGTAATGTGAACTCTTCAGACACAATAAATCCCACTTTTATATGTAATCAGACAACAACTACCATATCTGGATGCAGTCTAGATATGAGACACACTTTGATAAGAAGGGACGCGAGAGTGCAAAGCATCACCTGATCCACTCCATGGTAGTGTGGGAATGTCTGCACTCTGAGCCACAATGGAAGAAGCCACCTTATCTCCGAGTGCCCACATGGCCTTACTGGATGGCCCTGAGAGACACAGCCGGTCACAATACACAACACTGTCTGACGCAGTTTCAAGAAATGTTGGAAATGTTCAGAGGGAAAAGTTTTCAATTATCTCTTTGTACCCATGAATGATATCCCAGCTTTGTCCAGTAACTCAGGCAGTTTGGGATTTTCAGATGCATGGCCCCAACCAGCCCATACAGCCTGTTAAGACAGACACACATGATCATCTTTTAGGTTACTCATTAACAATTAGAAAAGGTCAAAGTTGAAAGGTATAAATCAGTATTGTGCAGATAATCTGAACTTTACCTGCACTGGGGTTCTTTTCGCTATGTCTACAATTAGCTCTACATTAGCGTAGTTGTGATTGTTGGATCCACCAGACACAGGCACATACTGGTCTGCCATCTTTATGTATTCTGTTGGGAGGGGGGCAAAAAAACAAACTGTAATAAATACAACAGGCTGCATGATCAAACAGTTGACTCCCAGTTGAGACACAAAAAAAGCTGACCTGCATTCGCTTTCAAGTCTTCAGGAGTCACCATGACCACAAACCGGATGGTCCTCTCATTGCGAAACATTTCATAGGACCAGCGACGGATAGAGCGCATACATTTGACTGCAGCGATGCCATTATTAGCTATCAGCACCTGTAAAAACGGAAAATGTGAAGAGCAAGTCACTTAATAAATAATGTACAGTAGTGTCCATTTTCAAAATATAATAAGACAAAATAGCAAATTCAAAAATGTGAACAGGTTGCATTCTTACTTTTTCTATAACACGGCAGCCACCGAATCGTGTGACAAACTCAGCAGGAGATGCCACAGTGAAGTCTCTGTGTAGATCCATTTTTCTATGTTCACGTCCTTTTTTCACCAAATGGGGACCGGACATGCTAGGCCTGGATAGGAGAGTTTGTGGTTATCTAAAGACGCAGCAAAACATAATGACCTTGGAATATTCTGCTCTGCAAAGTAGAAATGATCCCATAAGCTGAAGGCTACATATCCAGTGTCTGAAGTCTCAGGCCGCAGCAGGCAACAGTCAAGACTGCAGTGCTTCACCCAAGCTGGTTACTATACAATAGTTTCAATCAGCTTGTTCTCAAAGATAACTAGAACGGTATGACAGCACTGGAAATTAAAATCAAAAGTCAAAGTTCAATGTATTGCTGCAACAAGCAGGAACAGACTGTAGACCAGCCCATCTGTACCTGATCTACTATCTAAAATAATGTTAAGGCTGAATGTACCTTCAGTGTAATTTCCAGCTGCTCCTGAATACCATTTATATATAGCTGCTGCACTCGATCAAATGAGAGCTGCTAACAATACATTTGACAAAAGAAATTGCTCGTAATTAGTCTATGGACCTTCTACCATTAAAGGT
>OMNM01000357.1:0-15890 GCA_900302745.1 Parablennius parvicornis
ACGACTTTCCTCGGTGAGCGCCAGCGACAAAATGAAGAAGTCAAGCGTGTCCTTCCTGTGACTCACCCACCGAATGCGCCCTCTGCTGTGACACTCCAGCAACTACTGCTGCTCTATGAAAGAATTTAGGATAAACTAAAACAAACTACTATACATTTTTAAACCGAACACACAACTAATAATTATAATAATAACCTAACATTTCAAATACTAAAATGTCAAATAAACTGTTTTCTATAACACCATCACATCCGCACCAAAAGACAATCTAGAAACACTTTTTCTCCTAATCACTTGTACTTTGAGAAAAGTAGTGCATGCACATCAAGAACATACAAACTCTACACATTACCATAAGCTTGGACTCAATGCAGAGTGCTAACTACTTCACTGTCATGCATGACAATAACTGTTGAGACAAATAAAGGCTTCCTCATCAGGTCTGATGACCATCAAAAGTGTTGCAAAGTCTTTGAGTCCGTGAAGTCAGATTGGAGTGTGAAAGCAAAAGTAAACTTGTAAACATCTCTAGACACCCGTTTAATGATACACTAATTGCGCATCAGTTCAACTTCACATTCGCACGTTCACACATTTTCAAATGCAGTTCAGTAGGCACTTACCGACACTTCACACCACCCATTCACACTCGCTCGCACACACAAAGGTTAAAACGGGGGGTTCACGTTGAACTGTGTGTGTGATCCACTCTCACACATGCACGTGCAGACTCGTCTTATCCAGTTCTGTGAATTCATATAAATATTTCAAATCTATTAAAAGCTCAAGAGCGTGCTGCTAATCTGAGCTCTGTTCAATGACTGACAGGAGGATGATGATGGTTGGTGACCCGCATTAACACATACATGTGCACACACACCGAGCAAGGTCATATTCAAATATCAAAACTCTCATAGCTGATGTTTCTTTAATAAGACTGTTAAAAAAAAGGCATAACAGGGCTAAATGAATAAATAAAGCCTAGTCAAACTGGAAAAACAGCCAAGCATAAATGCATAAAACAAGCTTATTAAAATAAAAACATTTTATTGTGTGTGCATCAAAATAAAGAAAAAAAAAACTCCTGCAGTGTAACAGGGTGGAAAATATGAAGACACTTTCAAGAGACTGAGTAGACCAATTAGATATTTCTGGAAACAATTACAGCAATGTATATAAATGTATTATGTTTATAGCTTTCTGACTGTAACATTGCTTCATCCAGAGGTTTTGAAAGTACTGGGAAAATGTACTCAGTTACAACTACACTTGTATTGCTTTGATTAGAATCACTTGCAATTAAAAGTAATGTTGTTAAAAAAAGAAGTAGTAGTTACTCAAAGAATTATAAATTTACTTCAAGAACTTGCTTTGTGAAAAAATGTGGACGTACAATAGGATTTTGTTACTTTATTGCTTCAGTCTTTAAATTCAGTTTTCTTCATTGTGTGAAAACAAACACTCTTGGTTTCAAAGACAATCTGCACAAACAAAAAAAAAATGCAGAAGTGGCGTGAAAGACCCTGTAAACCCCCCAACATGAGTACTCCTTGGGGCTTTTCAATATTCAAACAGAGCAGCTCATTAAGTGACAAAAGTGGCAGCTTATATCTTCTTACAATGTTGACTAATAACAGAATTTTCCATTTTCCCAGAAGCTTGATGTCCAACCCAAAATCAGTGGTAGCATGACGCAAGGACTTTGTATTATTGATATTATTCAGTGACTGTAAACTCTCCATATGTTGTGAATGTTATATAAATGTGACAGTGTGTGATAGTCTGTCTCTATATGTTGCCCTCATGATGGACGAGCGATCTTTCCAGGCTGTACTCTGCCATCGATTTGCACAAAGTCACATGTGGAGGCTGATCTAGTCACACTCAGATCATGTCTAAAATAACACACAATCCATTTCACGCATTCATGAATATGGAATAATTGATGTGTGTAAAGATGCTACTATTACATTGTTGAGAGGCATTTCCTCAACTGGCTCCCCACCCCTTCTATTTGCAGACATTAATTTTAAGATATTGCCAAATTCCTCTCCCAACACGTCCAACTCAATGGTTTCTGTCATTAACCGCCATTATAATTAACTATATATGGTTTATATAGAACAAGCACAATGTTTATATTTAGTTCACAACAGTGACAATTTATTACTGTGTAAGGTGCACTACGGGGACTCAAAAAGACACACATGGACATATTCCCCTTTCACAGTATCACATTTTAATTGTGGTTGTGGGGTCTCATCACTTTATCCAGTTTTTCCATGTTGAAAGCATGAATATGAAACAATTTCCAACAGATCAACCAGGGCCTAATGCATGTACACCCCTCACTTCAATATGCTTGTTTGCAGGTGTGGTATTATTTTTAGTTCATAATCTGCAAAATGGCAGTCGATTTCCATAGCCATGCAACTTATTGGGCAGGAGCTCACTAAGGCAGGGTCTTAGTTTGATAAAGTTGTAAAGACAATGGACGGCTGCACATATCTCTTGTTTTAAATAACTGGTGGTATACCCACTACTGAAGGTCACTTAAAGCCACTATGACACACCTCCACTAATCCAAAGGAAAATGGTCAAACTTGTGTATTTTTAGCCAAATCCTACATGATCCAACATGTAGAACAAATGAATACAAAGAAAAATTCAGTCAGATTCAGAAATGTAAACATGTAAACATCTACCCAGATTGAACTAAATACTCACATTAAAGGGGAAATGAATCAGGTCTGTGTATGAGGTCTGCAACTACACAGGGGGAAAACATTTCAAAATAGGAGCAATAAAGGAGAAAATCCTCCCAAAAACTTCTACTGGATGTTGTTTTGCATGAGTTTTGCATGAGAACTGCATGAGAATTACATTTTCATTGTAACACTTAAGTGTCACTTACAGATCTTATTCTAAATTGCTTTGTTTTTCAAAAGTATAATTGCCTAAAAAAGACAATCACAGCAACACAGTATAAACAACAATACAAAAAACCCAGCAAGAATAAAAAATATCTCATGCACAACATGTCAGGAGAAAAGCGCGTCTTTAATTAACTCAGGTTAAAAGGAGAAGCACCTCGGCTGATTTACAGCATGAATGTCAGATAAGTACAAAGTCAGTACAAAGAAAAAAAGACAATGTTGAAACTGGCTCCACCGCCAAAAACCGAAGCCCCTGCCTGGGGAGTGTAAGTCACTATGGATAAGAGTGTCAGCTGAATAACTAAACTCCATAAAAAGAAATACACACAGTTGGAGAGCGACAGGAAACCCTGAGGGATCCTGATGAAACCCTCTCACCCATAAAGACAAAACGAGTGAAAAGAATCAGGATGACAAGCAGGGGAAACGGGTGAATTTGGCAACAGAAAGCAAATGACAGCAAAACTTTTTAACAGGGAGGGGAAATGACAGAGAAACACCAAAGTGCATATTTAACATTAAGGGAAATAGAGAGAAATTTTGGATATCACTGACGCAGGTGCTCATCAGATCAAAGAGCGGCTGTCATTCCCTGAAAAGCTCTAATATGTTCAAACAGCCACTTCAACGCTGTTATCTCCTTTATTCTTTTTCTCAACGCAGTTTTAGTTCACCTCACTGTTGTTTTACTTTTCAGTCTCTTGCACTTAGTTTTGGCAGAAGTTTGATCTCCTGCAGCCATTTTTAAAATGTGGGACGGGTCTCCCTTCCGCGGGCGCCAGGGACCTGAACGCTGAGGAAGACTGAGGGTCAGGGAGATTCCTTTCACCCAGTTAAAATAAGAAATGATGAAAAGAAATAAGGGGAGAGTTAAAGTAATGTTTATTTTGTAAATAATCAAATTCATATTTGTTCCAAGTATAATCCAATAATAATGAAGTTTTTAAAATAGTTCTTACATTTTGATAACAGTGGTTGTCTAAATGTAAATGCCTACTGGATTAAGATTTTCCACCTACTGCCAATTTTTTTGTCTAAGCTGTGTAAGGTGGGCTCATCATCCCACACCTTGGGATAACTTGTTATATATGTATAAAACTATTTAATGGCCTTGCTCATTAAATAAAATTAAAGAGCGACCTTGTGTGTGTATGGTGCTGTTTAAACAATCTTACCTCAAAGTAATTATTCAGTTAATTGTATTTAAATGCACCGTTCAGAGACTTTCAGCCAAAAATCTAAATTTAGCTTTAATTTATCAATCTATAAACATATTATGACAGGTATTGAAGTTTTGCACAATAGAAATATTTCAGGACGTATTTTAAATACATGTTTTGTGAATGTTATAGTGAGATCATGAGAAATGTTACATGTTCTTACTTCCAGACACTCAATGGATTTCACCTGCCTAATGGAAGCTTCTAAATAGCACCTTGAACAAATATAATTCATTCTTATTGAGTTAGCTGTTTGCAACAGAATATTTTAATATCTACAAAATCTGGCACTCAACAAAAATGTCCTTCTTGTTGAGAGGTCACAAAGTGTGATTGAATAGTTACTGAAGTGAATCGCTGCTCTGCTTTGACGTGGTGTGTTCCATCCGCTGATGATGGAGCTTGAATCACCGTGTAGAAGAGATCAGTTGTTTCCCTGAGTGGTGAAAATTATTCAAAGAATCACCACCTGAATACAACCATTGTGCAAGTACAAGAGATTTAGACAAGAAAGAATTTTGTAGTTGCTTTTGTCAGCTTTGAGAGAGACTCATTTCACAGAGACCAATGTTTTCTGCTTCGCATGAGAAATCACACTTTTTCTGGTGCAAGATTCCTCAATAAGGTTACTTCATATTTGTTTAGCTTTAAAAAGCCTTATGTTGACTCTCCTCACTGTGGCCAACTGTGTATTAAAAAATACCCAGCCACCATAAACATCACCTGTTTAACTGCTGCCCCTCTGGAAGGAGATAAAGACCTTTTAAAATCTGTCTGGTGTTTCAACACAGACAATTACAAAAGCAGATTCATCCACACTAACAAAACAGACAAATCTTATCTGTAAATAAAGGCTGAACACACAGACACAGTCTGAACAAAAATGCAATGGTCCCTAAATCCTTTATTGTTTTTCATTTATTTGTACTGCGACCAGTGAGCTACTAACCGGTAATTGAGTATAATAATAATGATAGTATTTATTCAACTATTCTAATGGTGATTATTATTTGTAAAGTCACAAAGGTTTCACATGATTTCTAACTTTTATCTAACAGTTATTCTGTATTGTTGTTCTATGCAGTTGGAGTCCGGGTTGGGTGTACCCATTGCTCAGGTTGGGGTGGACGACTGTCCCTTCACAGACTGTAGTCAGTCCGGAGGCTGCAGCACTGAGGTTTCCTTCGGCCAGGTCCCGGTGCCTCTGAACTCCGGTAACCTCTCTCTGGTGTCGCTGTCGGCCTCCTCAACGGCGCGATGCAGCTGCAAAAGCAGAGAGGCGATCTACATGGCCTGCTCTGCTTACACCAGAAACCCCTGCATCAACGGGGGCACCTGCCAGGACGGACCTCTGGGATACCGGTTGGTGGACAAAGATGGATGTTGAGACAGAAAATCAAGAAACACATGAACTAATATTAACTGCTTTGCTCAGTCGACGCGTATTGTCAGCTGTCACTAGACTCCAAAATGCCTGCATTAAAACTGAGTTGCAATAAACACACAGTTCTAAGTAAAGTTTTCCTCCATAATGAGATACCGTGAAGGGTTTTTCCTCACTGTTTTCTCTGCGGCAGCTCTGTGTTTCACCTGCCAGCGCTGATTAGAAGTCTGCCGGTCGTCTCCAGCAGGCTCCAGTCCTGAACTGCTATATTCACCGTCTGAAGCTTTCACAAATTCATCGTTTGTTAACTGATTAACTCCAGGCAAATCTGTCAAACATTTGAAATATTTAATTAGGGAAGCAGGAGAACTTTCTTGGGGTAATGATACTCCAAAATACCTTATTTCTAGCTGCTCGCACTGTAGTTGACTTTGTATTGTCACAAAACTTTGTCGGTTGGGATATCATTTGCTAAATTGATATATGATATATATTATATATACTTATGTGTGTGCGTGCATGCATGCCTACGTGCGTGCGTGTGTGCGGGTTCAGCTACACTATAGGACTGTATTTTAAATTGTTTGTATTAGTGCTCCAAAATAGGAATCACCATACAAAAGATACAAAATTGGGGGCCCAGGGGGTGAATTTTCTCATTTCTCTCTTTTTTTTAATTTTTTTAATTGCTTTAAGTATTATTGAAATAAGTAAAACCTCTCTGCCTCCCAGATGTCAGTGCCCTCCCATGTTCGATGGCCCCGAGTGCCAGCAGACGAAGCACAGCTTTGGAGGTCAGGGTTACGCCTGGTTCCCTCCCATCATGCCGTGCTTCCACAGCCACATCTCTCTGGAGTTTCTGACCGAGACGGCCCACGGGCTGCTCCTCTACAACGGGCCGCTCAGCCTCGGATACTCTGGAGAGCCGGAGGACTTCATCGCAATAGGTGAGTTCGAACAAGCTGCCGGTAACATAATTTCATCCCGCCGAATCCAAAAAACACCAATATCCCTGGCGTGGGTGTCTGCTCACATGCTGCCTCTGGAGTCATAATGGTGAAGAGCTTTTAGCCTCTGCTGTATTGTTTACCAGATTGTAATAATCAATGGTAATCAAAGTAGCGTTCAATTGTACTTATGAATGATAAATGATCTTACACAACCCATTTTAGCACTTCAGGAGTCTCAATACACTTTCTACATGATTTGTCATAGTCACATATTCACAAACATATTCATGCAAACTTGGGCCTCGAAGAAATCTGTGCTACATAACAGTTTCAGCTGTATTTGAGTTTAATTCCAAAAATATTTTGGAAGTACATTTTAGGTGAAATTGTAACTAGAAGAAAATCTCTGAAAGATGAATCTAGAGGCCAAGTTGTAGTTACAGTATGTAATCAAGACAAGAGACACCATTTTTTGTTTTGTTTGTACAGTGTGGTCAGTTTTATTCGGATAAATAACAATTAGATGCTTCAGGATTTAAAAGTGAGCCAGACGGGCTGTCTACGGAACAAACAGCATTCTGATGATTCATAAATCCTCAGGCCTGAAAGTGCTACAGATAAAGAGTAGTGTTATTCTCATACTGGAGCTCAAGGAAAGGTCATGAGACTGATGAGTATTGAACCAAAATATTTCCACGCACATTTTTTTTTGTTAATAACGATATTTGTGGAGGGGAAGGATTTCCGAGACATGTACATTACAACTTAATTTTTTTATGTTCTTTTATGGACTTCAAAATGTAAATTTCTTCCTCTCTCATATAACAGTCTTTCAGATGCGTAATGTCACATTAAGAATGTGTGCAATGGGTCGCGAATGACTGACAAATTATATTTTTAAAGCATCTTACCTCTGTGTAAACATAGAATAATGATTTTTATATTGCTACAAAGCCCTATTCCTCTACTTTCTAATAGTTTTTTGAGTTACGTAGTTATCATAAGCATTCTAAGAGATAAAGCTATGAGAATTCTGTCCGGGGCAATGGTATAAGAATAAAACAATTACTGCATTGTTCTGATTGTGATGATTAAATCTCAGTGACATATAAACCAGATTAGAAATACAGAAAGATAGACAAAATGGAAATAAAACTACAGTAATTGATAAAAGAGAGAGAAAAGATAAAGCAGCTGTGAATCAGTGGGTCATCTCTCAATAAGAACTTTACAGAGTTGATCCCCCGACTTCTCCTGTCTATGTGCTGAAGTGTCCTTGAGCCTAGAAAAATGACAAAACACATATAAGTGTGATCAATTTTCTATTTGTGTATCAATGAATAGGAGAATAACTTCATACAACACTGAAAACATCTAAAATGAATTTAAAAACAGTAAATATTGTGTGTTGTTTTCATTAAAAGCTGTGAGCTACATTTCTAACGTGATTTCTGCTGTTAGTCTGTTTCTGTGGGCTCGTACATGCTTCTGATGTGAGTTGTAGTAGGAAGTAGTAGAAAATGAGTAGTTGTCATGATTGAATCACGTTAAATAAACAGAGTAGTCACCTGGCAAATAATAACGTTGCATGCATTGATGAGAAACATCAGTGTGGGTTGATCTTTTTAAACTTGTAGTTTTCTGCCTCTGCTGCTCTGACCAAAGCTGAAGATCCTTCTGAGAGTTTCTGGTTGTGACTCAATCTGCTGTTGCAAGAACATTAACAATGTTTCTTCAACAACAACAACAGTAAAAAAAAATAAAAAATAAAATCTTGTTCTTGAAGTGGAAAACATCTTTCTTAACTCCTAAGCTCTATAACAAACAAACTAATCTCACAGTGCTGTTGGGAACATTGCAGCAGCTCGTTCTTTTCAACAAATACAAAGTGTTCATCAAGCTGCTGCTGTAAAGACAGTTTTTCAGTGGATGAGGAGCTTCATAAACTCTAATGTCAGCTCCCAGCGGTCCTCATGTGGCGTTAACGGATTAGCCTGCAGATGGCCTTTCAAACACTTGTTGCATAATCTTGGAGCATTAAAGTTATGTAATTATTGAACCCGAGCTGTGGCCACTCGGATCCAGGGAGAGGAAAATCAAAAGTGGTCGCAGCATTGATCGTTCTGAAGCATTTTTCACTTACATGTTCAATAACGTGACTTGATCAGGTCACACACACACTCACATACACACATGATAAGGACAGCGGCTAAGAGGACATTAAAGGATATATTTACGCAGGCAATTGATGGGAAAGGATTTCTGCAGTTGTTGATGAGATTCAGGAGCTTACACAGCAATACGGTGGAGTGATGTTGGAGCATGCATCAAGTTTTCAGACACAAGAAGCAAGTGTGGTGATTTTACTCAGCTGCTCATCATCATCATCAACACAGGGAGTGAAAAACGTACAGTTAAGGTCTGAAGAGATTCAAGCTTTTCAACTCAAGAGTGAAATTCCGACTCAAAAAGTATCAGTTGTCTTACTTTTCACATTTGTTGCTTACAATGAGGTGTAAGAGTCACAACAGGCACAAGAAGGAACATTCTGTACTTTAAAAAGAAACGACATGTGAAGAATAATGCTAAAGCTATGAAAATGTTGCATTGTTAATAGTTTTTTTTCCATTTAACTGAATAAATCCTATATTTCAACTTGATTACATGAGGTTTGACTTTAATCTCAAAAGCCAAATTGTATACTTTACATTACTTTTCTTTTTTTTTTTTTTGTCACCACGCACAATAAAATTAAATGTAGAAGCACTTCCTGAAAAGTATTTAAAAGCGCTCATTCATACAAGATTCAAAATAAATTCCACACACATCATTAAATACAATCAACATCAATGTAGAACTATAAAAAAAAAAACATACTGAATGTATGTATTGCTTTGAAACCCTGACAGGGAAGAAGGTGTTTTATTTATTTATTTATTTTTTTTTTATTTATTGGATGTAGCTTCAATACACCTTCATAGGTTTACCTTGATGGTTCCAAATTCCACTTCACAAGTGTTACGATCTCTTGTTTTATGATTTTATGGAGGGTTGAGAAATATACAAATCAACGGGTGGTGGGAATTTTATTTTCCAGAGTTGAGAAATGGAGTTCCAGCTCTGAGTATAAACCACGGATCAGGGACTCTCACCCTGCAGCTCCCGGCCAAATCCGTCATCACCGACCGGCGCTGGCATCGCCTCGACATCATCAGTGACGGAAAGGTGAGGCCAATAGTGACAATGGTTTGTAAGACAGAAGACGCCCAGTAGATGAGATGATAGGGTTGAGTAGGATTAACTCTACAAGATGTATGTCTATGTATGTTTTACCTGATGTTCTTGATTATCCTTTGCTGTATTTGAGTATGAGATGTGTTGTGTGTTTCATTCAGACTGTGCAGCTGATCCTTGATCAGTGCGCCGGTGTGTCTGTGAATGAGTTGGAGGGCGTCGGAGGTGACGCTCGGGAGACGGACGAATCAGGCTGCCGAGCAGCTGGAGAGACGCCCGGAAACCAGCGGTAAGAAACAGACCTTGAGATGCTAGGATCAACATTTAGTACAGTCAAAACACAGAGCCTGTAAAAATTTACAATGAATGAAATTAACTGTCATCCTTTTTTTAATCACTGCTCTTCAACTTTCACCTCTTTTAAGATATATACTATATAATATACTTCTTCTCATCTCGCCCACCCTTAACCCTCCTCTTTCTTAACCTCAGCCCTTTGCATGTTATATTTCCACTATCTTCCACCTTCTTTCCTCTATTTCTTGATAGTCCTCTTGGTTGATCTCTTTTCTTTACTCTTTAACATTTTGTCTTCTTCTTCCTCCTCAGGTACCTGAATGTGTTTCAGCCGCTACAGTTGGGTGGCGTGAAAGAAACATCTTCTCACCGACGCTTTCGCAGTTTCACTGGCTGCATTCGTAACCTGGTTGTGGACAGTCAGGTAAGACGAACTTGTGTGTGCATGTTTACTCATATTGTTCATTTCTTGCGGATTTCTTGTGGATTGTGAATCGTACTGGCCGTGTAGTGGTTAGCACCCACAGTGAGAATAACACCTGGGTTCGATTCCCGACTTGGGAGCCTTTTGTCTGTTTATTCTTGTAGCATCTAATAATGTAATAGTGGCCAACAACTGAATTATTTTTTGGCTAATTATAATGTAATGAAGCCAATAACACAGTCACTTGGTTATAATTTTATTAACTGTTTTGTTTTGTTTTTTTAAATAATTGAGTTTGGCACAGCATGTATCCTATGACAGCTATGTCATACAAGACACCCATTTCTGATAAACTACAAAAACTACAAAACATCTTTTATTTCAATGACCTACCGTTCTACATGTATACTTTTACCAAGTTGAGATTTTTGATGCTACTCCACTAATTTAATGAATGGATGGATGGATGGATGGTGTTTTTATTTGCTCAGTGACATCAGTGACATCGAACTGCCTTTAAGACAAAAAAGTTCCCATGATAATTATCAAGAAACTTTTCTATAAATATTTCTTTTTAAATTGTATAAAACCGAGTTCATCCTGGTTGATACAGTCAGGATTACTGCTAAATCTGCTTGAAATAAATATATATGAATGCAATGTCCTTGGATTTGCTAGAAACATGACTCAAGTGTTTGGATATACTTTTCAATGCCAGAGCATGTGCGTGTGTGCGGTGCGTGAGATTTCTGCTTTTAAAATGCAGTTTTAATATCTGTAGGTCTGCATCTGTGCGTTATTTTTTTATGCATGTATTCACCCGTTCGCCTCAGTGAATTCTGTGTGTATGTGTGTATGTGTGTATCCCATCGCCGTGTGTCTGCGTACCACGGGGGGATGGTGGTCGGACAGATGGTGGTCCGGGCCTGGCTCATCAGCCAAGGCCGGCATAACAACATCACAGCCTAAAATGTAAAATAAATGAAAAGAATCTCCCTGGTTCTCCTGAAGCCGAGCAAGCTGCTGTGGTTCCTCTGCTGCTCAGTGGAGAAAAAAAAAAACCCTCAACAACCTCCAAAAGATCCCTGAATATTGCCCAGAAAAAATTTCAGCCAACTTGTTAGATGAAAAGATCTGTCAGTATGTTAGCATCAGCCCAAAAACTGCAGCGGCTCAGTCTGCCCACAGTCCCTTGTGTTATGGGGTGTTTCATGTTGTCATTTCCGAGGTCGGTATCATGTTTTCACTAGTTAGCGTTGCAAAGACAACCACTGCCCTCAAACGGAGGTCAAACTTTTGGCATCAGAGTTAGCGTCTGGTATGGGGCTCAAGCGGTTTATTTAACTCATCAAGATTTTGAGCAACACTTTGAAAATTCTCACTCTTCAGTCAAAAGCAACATGAATGCATTTCTATTTCTGATTCTATCATTTTAAAGATCACATCCTGATTTAGAGAAAACTCTGAATCAATCAGTCTTTATTTCTGTTGCAGTTTTCCTGCAGATGTAGTGCATCACAAAGTGACTTACACAATAAAAACATTAATACAACCTCCTAAACACTAATTGATACAATTTTGTCGTTGAAAAAGTTTACAGAGGCTTAAAGGGATATGAGGTTTGACATAGCTGTGACTTTTTGTCAGCCTGGCTATAATGCCGAAGAGAAACCTCGGATTGTTCTTGTTTTCTTCTATTAAGAAGGAACAAATAAATGATAGATTGTAATGTTCTTCTCACCTTCAACATCGGGAAGGGAAAAAAAAAACTCTGCTTGTTTCAGTATCATTGTTTCAGTTTTCATTTTACTGGTATCGAGAACCATTTCCATAACTGAGCTTTCACAAATCGGAACTATTCATAACAAAACTAAATTCAAAAAGAGAGATGTAAAGCCAC
Source organism: Parablennius parvicornis (assembly GCA_900302745.1). Classification (NCBI taxonomy): domain Eukaryota; kingdom Metazoa; phylum Chordata; class Actinopteri; order Blenniiformes; family Blenniidae; genus Parablennius; species Parablennius parvicornis. The sequence goes on from OMNM01000357.1 coordinate 12,346, forward strand.
CCGCAGGCCTTGATTTTTTTTTTTGTCTGTAATCAGACCTGGTTTCTTGATTACTTCAGAAAATTCGAAACACAATTTTTGACTTCACGCATTTAAGGTGGACTGACAAACCGTGAAATGTGAGAGGAGGACGGCTGCTACCTGAAAACAATAGACGTGTTTGGAAATTCACTGCATGTCAGATTCAGTCTTTTCACACTGAAAAGAGGAAAACTACATCTCAGGTTGGCAGATTGTTGAATGCAGCAACTGTGATGATACTTGACGCATGATTAGAAAGTATCTACGAAGAAATGGAATTATATTTGTGACTATAAGAGAAGACTATAAGAGAAGTGTAATCATCTCCCTCTGTGTGTGCTCCCCTTCCTTCCTCAGGTGTATGATCTCGCATCTCCAGGTGAGAGCGTGGACAGCAGCCCGGGCTGCAGGCTTACAGACGGTGTGTGTGTGACGGCAGCCGGCCCCTCGTGTGGTGTCCACGCCTCCTGCCTGGCAGACTGGGGCTCCTTCAGCTGCGAGTGTCACCCCGGATATACCGGACACAAATGTGACAAAGGTGAGGGATGATGGAGTAATTCATTAATACCCCAAAATCTGCAAGACTCACATGAGAGTTCTATTTCATGGTGGTTTACACAGAAACTCCTGAGCAGAGCAGCCATGTGCCAGTCTGATTACTGGAATAAATACAAATTCTTTCTGTCTGCCCTTGGTTGTTGAAGTTTATTTTACCACCTAAAATTACAGACTATAAAGCTGTATCTGAATATATTTCTTAATTTTTTTTGGTTTTTCTAGAAAGTTGTACTGTAATTTTGCCTCATCTTACGTATATACTGCAGAGTACAACTGCAATTGCAAATTAATTTACCACAAATATAATTTATTAGATGCAATACAGTCTTCAGCAAGACATTCTTCAGACAGCAATACTGACAGACCTGATGTCTGAAAATAGACATCACATCTTTTGCATCAGCATTTTGTTCCCCAATTGCTTCTTATCAAAAACTGTGACGTTTTGAATTGAAACTTTCAATTAGCTGCACTGACTCAAAGACTAAAAGAAATTGGCGTGTAAGTCATTATGAGATGTCTTTACATAATTCTTGGAAAAAAAAAAAAAACTACGGCAACTTTTATTCATAAATTCTTATCCATTTCTAATGTGACTCAACAGCTCATTGCAGCAACGTTGAAGCAACATAAAAACAGGAGAAAGTTCACATATGCAGTCATTTTCTCGATGAAGAGTTGAAACATGTCTTTCCTTGCCTCCTCATAGCCGTGCCAGAGTTTTCCTTCGACTCGGGCAGCGTGGTGCGTTTCCAGCTCAGAGGAGGAGGCAGCTCCTGGCGCACCGACATCCAGCTGCTCCTCCGGACGAGAGCCTCTGCAGGAACCCTGCTCTCCGTCACGTCCCGGGAGGCAAGCGAGTACATTGCCCTAGAGGTCAGTTCATCTATCGCACAGCACTCGCTGACCTTTGACCTCCGCACACATTGTAGACTGACCTTTATAAACAGAGTTTTAACAAGTGCTTGAATACTGTATGTAAGTACTTTTTTTTTTTAATTGTTGTGCAATATGATGTGTGAGAGGGTGATAAACTGCACTGAATCTGATTATATTGGTTATTTTTCTCATTTGTATTTGAAAAAAACAAGTTGTGAAATTCACAAACAAAAGTAAAGATCATAGAAAAAAGCTACTTTAATTATTAAAATAAAGTAAACTACCAACCAGCAGACACCTCTTTAGAAAAGTGAGTTAGCTTTGTTCAAAGTCATTTACCAGTAAACAAGAGTTGTCTGAAATAGTAACTGATTAACTCTTCAGTTCAGGCAGCAGATGATTGTAGTGCTAATAACAATTTGGAAACGTTTAATAAAAAAACAATATTAGGATAACTATAAATATGCATCTAATTTTTTATGATTAATCCGGTTTTTTTTTGCATTCCTGCCAAAAGCCATGAGGAAAAAGAGTGGAGTGTTATTTTAAAATGTTTTAATCATAACAATGACTGGAGTTTAAAGGGAATTAAGATGCCATTTATATATCTTTGCATCAGTATCACAAGCTTTAATACAAATATAAAACATATCTGTCACAATATGTACTTATAATTTGATTCGTTTTTTTAACATTTCTCCACATAATATGTCTGTTTTTTTTATTGTGCCGAGGCTGTATGTTTACTGATATATTTTTGGGGATTGTGATATTCATACTTTTATTCAAGTGACTAAATGAAGATATGAGCCATTGCAGGAGTGTCAGTGTTTAATCCTGCTCCTCTCTCACAGATCGCGGAGGGCCACATAGTGGCACGGGCCAACCTTGGCGACACGCCTCACTCTCTGCGTCTGGACAGTCAGCGGGTCGACATCGGGCAGTGGGTCTTGGTCAGCCTCAGTCGCCATAACAACTTGTTCACCTTGCGGCTGGAGCACGGCGGGGGCTCACGGGAGGTCCAGGCTCGTCTGGGGAGCAGCAGGGAGATGGTCGTCCACCCGGGCAGCCTAATTGTGGGCAACAGGCCAAACGGTGGCGAGGAGGCCGACTTCCAGGGTGAGAACTGGGTTCACTCTCTTTCTGAAAAAGCTTTGAATTTAACTAAATTGAACTGTTGTCCTTGAAACAAAATGCACCATAATTCAAAAGTGCATTGATTTTTGAGTTGGTTCTACAATATTCATCCATCCCTGTCAAATCAAACATTTTTTATGTTGATGGAATGTGGGTGATTTTTCAGTCTTATAATAAGATGAAATTATGCCTGAATAAAACAAACATGTCTGGGAAATATTTCACTTTATGTGTAAAAAAATCTAAAATATGTGGCTTTTGAAAGAATTTTTGGGAAAATTTTACATTTGTGTGAATGTCATGGACGATACACTGCTTTTTGTTTATTTGAGGGTTGTTTTTTTTTTAAAAAAGAGGACAAAATACAACTTTTGAAAATAACTGTGAGTGGCATTAGTATTTCTATATTTTGTATTTATTTATTGTTTTGATTGTGTTGTAAAATTCAAATATTTTCCATTTAGATTGAGGAAGAAAATAAAAAATACTGAATCCAAAGAGTTTTAACCATTTGACTTGTTGTGGACTCATTAGATAATTTGGTTGGGTCCCTGAAACAGAAAATGTTCAACATTTCAAGACAAAACACATGTGGCTTTTTGCCAGGTGTTAGAATAAAGCATCATCTATTGGGTTTACTCTGACATATATTTACTCTCCCAAAGATCAAGATCAGATATGACGAGTAAAATGTACTTTCAGCTACTTATAAACTATGAATTAGCAATAATCATCGTTGCATATTCTAAGAACAGTTTGAAGTAGCATCAGCAATGATATTTTTAAACTTTCTTTGAATCAAACTCACCTTTTCTCTCTCTCTCTCTCTCTCTCTCTCTCTCTCTCTCTCTCTCTCTCTCTCTCTCTCTCTCTCTCTGTCTCTCTCACTCCTCCAGGCTGCCTGAGGGACGTTCGTTTCAACGGTCAGGTCCTCCCTCTGGACGGGCAGA